>CM019068.1:32218116-32460616 GCA_009667805.1 Leptobrachium leishanense
TAAAACAGGCAAATCCCGTAGGATACAATATAAAAACATAACAGTTTACAATTTATTTTTTTCATTTTCAGCAAAAAGCCTTATTTTTCTAGAACACCAATTTCACCAATTTTTGTATTTTTTTATTTATTTATTATCTTAGATGTTTCACGATTTTTCAAAAAAGGCATTTATTTTATTCTGTAACAGACCTTTTTAATTCTTTTTAAAAGGACTTTTTTATTATTTAGACGCATTTTTATTGGTTTAAACACCTATTCGGAGAATAGAAGACTTCTGGGTTTTTCCCCCCAGTTCGGTGGAGGGATAAAACACCAGTGGTACAGCGCCTGTACCCGGTGTCAGTACCCGGTGTCAGTACCCGGTGTCGGTGCTGTATTTCTGCTACTGGTGTAAATAAAAACAAACTGGTTACTTATGTCTGACATAAACCTAGAACTAAAATCATCGCGAGTAAGGGTGGCCGTCCACTGGGTCTGTATTTGTGCGATCATGCGATTTCCATCTTCGTCCAACCAATCCCACAACATTCAGGAGCTACAGCCCTCGTTCACTGCCTCCGACTTCCATTGGACGACTTCAGACGACTGTGCGACTACAACAGACTAGCGATCTTTCCCATTTGAATGGGATTTGTCAAGGGAAGTCGGCACGATCTGGTACAATTTACATGACAAAAAAAGATGAATTGTATAGTTAAAACGCCGTGCGGTGGCAGGGAAATTGACCCGTAGAGAAGTGATTCCGTCCGACAGATGAAGCCCATAGGATTCAATGTAAAATTATATTTAGATTTAATTTCATTTTTTCATTCAACAGTTTATTCTTCTCATTTGCAGCAAAAAGTCTTTTTATACTTTTTTATTTCATTGAATAAATTGGACATCAGCGAAAAGCATCGAATTGTGCCGATAACTCATGAATTGGCATTGAATTCCACTGAACCAGAAAAGAAAAAAGAAAAAAAAGTCCTATTCCCCTAAGGCTGGTGTCAGACGAGCGTAGTGTTCACGTCCGTGATTGCGCCTAAAAGTACGTCCGTGATAGCATGAAAGAAAGTCCATTGGAGCCTGACACATGAAGTACGTCCGCACTGAACTGCGGACGCACAACGGCCGCGGCAAACGGACGCAGGTTAGGCAAGAACGTAATACTGCTAGAACGGACGTGCGGAGTGCGCCACCTCCACAACGTCTGCATAGCTTTGTGTGTGAGTGATGGAGCATGGTCAGACGGACTGCATTTATACGTCCAGCATTTTTGACGACAGAATGTTTTTTCATTGTAATTTATTTTCCCTCCTACATCCGTCAAAAAATAACTTCAGTGAAAAAACGGACTGTGTGACCACTACTGCGTCATCCGTACTGACAATGTCCGTACTGCACGGACGTACAGCCCGTAGAAATCACGCTCGTCTGACCCCAGCCTTATAGGAGCCTTAAAAAAAATAATAATAAATAAAAATCAATAAAAATTTGTCTAAATAAGAAAAAAGGTCTTTTAAAAATAAAAGTTGTTTAAAGAAAAAAAGAAGAAAAAAAAAGGATTGAAAATCCAAAAATAGTTTTTCCAAAAATTAAAAAGAATGGTCTTAAAGTAAAAAATAAAAATCTTTTTTTTTTTTTTAATTTTTTACATTGAATCCTATTGGATTCCCCTGTTTAAACCTGTTGAACTGAAACACCGTCAGGTCCTTTTACTGAAATTTCAGTGCAGTTCGACGTCCTGTGAATGGACGAATCAATAGTTTCCAATGGGACAATTTCGGTGCCACCGGGTTGCACCGTATTTCCTGTATTTGACAGCTTTGTGAATAGACAAATTATCCCAAAATTGCACCTAACGGCGAAATTCACAGCTTGGTTCAAGTTGTTGGCAATTTGGGAGGTTAGTGAATAATCCCTAAAGTGTCAGCGTGTCATTCTCCAGGACGGGTTACCCCTTAAGGCTGGGGTCAGACGAGCGTAGTGTTCACGTCCGTGATTGCGCCTAAAAGTACGTCCGTGATAGCATGACAGAAAGCCCATTGGAGCCTGACACATGAAGTACGTCGGCACTGAACTGCGGACGCACAACGGCCGCGGCCCACGGACGCAAGGCAGGCAAGAACGTACATCCCCTAGAACGGCCACACAAAGTGCGCTGCGTCCGCAACGCCTGCATAGCTTTGTGTGTGAGTGATGGAACGTGGTCAGACGGACTGCATTTATACATCCAGCATTTTTCACGGACAAAATGGTTTTGCTTTTTAATTTATTTTCTCTCCTACATCCGTCAAAATATACGTCAGTGAATAAACGGACTGTGTGGCCATTACTGTGTCTTCTGTACTGACGTACCTCCGTGTGCACGGACGTACAGTCCGTAGAAATCACGCTCGTCTGACCCTAGCCTAATACATCATTATATGTCAACATGGTGTCCAGCTCAGACCTGTCAAGCACGATGAGGGGGGGGGGCTCTAAGTAGAGAGAACTCCATTACAAAGTTACAAAAGGTTTCTCTTTAGATAAATACCCCCAGACGAGCAACTTATTACAGGAACATCCCTTACACGATCATTAAACAGCGCCTTTTCTTTGGCCCGGCTGGCGCGGATGAGCTGTGTCAAAGTCCGATCCTCCTCTGGATTTTCAGATCATGTCCAGGTGTTTCCTGCAATTCACCGGCTACAAAACACAATTCTTAATCTCCATTACTGCCGCTCAGACATTCCCCCCCCCCAAGCAGCGGGAGACACCGAGATCAGATGCTGTTTTCATGGAAAATTTGTCAAAGCTGATCTATTCCAGAGGTCAACACAGAGAGGTCAACGGAGGCGCAGGAACTGGAGCGATGTGCTCACGACTTACGAGAGAGAGGTCTCTTTAAACACTTTGCCTTCCCCTTTCTGGCATTTAAATACCAGGGAATCCAGAGAAACCTGCAACTTAAAATTTTTAAACCAAAATTTAATGGAGAATACGGCGATTTTCCAAGCTTTGTTAGTTTATCCCCTTCACTCCCAAGATCGAGATAACTCGTGTCCTCACAAAGGCACCAAGTATCCGATACCGAGTGATCTCGATATGGATTTACTTTACTTTTCAGGCTGCAGAAAGTGCCCCCAAAGTTTTAGCCCTGAGAACATAATGCCCACGGTGTTAAAACGGGTTAAAACTCAGCTGGGGATAAAAATAGGCCGACATGGAGGCACCAGCTGTAGTTCTATCTGAAGTCTCTGCATTTGGCCAGTAAGCGGCGACACCTGTCTGACAAATCGGTTATTACGGAACATACTGGGAATATTCCCAAATATTTCTTACGGTACAATAATAAAATTAAAAATGATTTTCCACAAAAAGGTGCAGTGCTCCAGAGCGGAGATCCCCTGCGGCAGCGCTCAGACGGATCGCCGGTGGTCGGGTATCGCTAAATCTCTGGATCTTCTGGATTTTAAAGTTCCGGATAAGGGTCCAACTTCTACCACAGTTAGGCTTTGCTGTAAGAGCTAAAATCTGCCAATGTTGAATTTTCCTTTATTTGGATTCCTGAGGTTTACCAGAATTGCAGCAATGGTAAACATCAGGGCAGGGCTGGCAAGGGACGCTAGGTGGCAATTGCCACCTGGGCCACAAGAGCATAGTCCCATAATTATTCTGGTATGCATATCCTAAAAAAAATAAAAAACACAAAAAAACATTGTACGCAATCGTCCCTTTCTTATTCAGGAATCTGCTAAAATGTTTTTTCCAAGCTCTTATTATCTCCCGCCTTAACTATTGTAACCTCCTTCTCTCTGGCCTTAAGAGATCCCAGATTCTCCCTCTGCAGCCTGTTAAGAACGCCTGTGCCAGGCTCATCCACCTCATCTCCCGCACCTTCTTCCATTGGTCAATCACTACACTGGCTCCCTGTCTCCTTTAGAATCCAATTCAAAATACGGATCCTCACATACAAAGCTCTCCATAACCGTGCGCCTGCCTCCATTTCCTCCCTTATTAGCAGGTACATCCCATCCCGACCACTTCGCTCGGCCAATGAACTGATGCTATCAGCTCCTCGTACCCGCACCCCCAACTCCCACCTTCAGGACGTCTCCCGAGCTGTCCCCTTTCTATGGAACTCCCTCCCCCACAACATTAGACTCTCCCCGTCCAGAGGCGGACTGACCCATAGGGCACTCGGGCCCGAGGGCCCGCGGGTCAGTGGGGGCCCGGTTTTGTAAGGGACCATGGCGGCGGCGCTCCAGCGTGCCTTCCTGGGCCCCACGTGCACCCTGCATTGATGCCGCCCCTCACATGAAGCGCGCGCATCACGTGGGGGCGGCGTCAATGCAGGGTGCACGTGGGGCCCAGTTAGGCACGCTGGAGCGCCGCCGCCATGGTCCCTTACAAAACCGCTGCTGGGGTCAGTATATATCCATGTGTGAGCTGGGCACTATACATCCATGTGCGAGCTGGGCATTATACATCCATGTGTGAGCTGGGGCACTATATATCCATATGTGAGCTGGGGCAATATATAGCAATGTGTGAGCTACTGGGGCAATATATATCAATGTGTGAGCTACTGGGGGCAAAATATATCAATGTGTGAGCTACTGGGGGCAAAATATATCAATGTGTGAGCTACTGGGGGAAAAATATATCAATGTGTGAGCTACTGGGGCAATATATATCAATGTGTGAGCTACTGGGGCAATATATATCAATGTGTGAGCTACTGGGGCAATCTATATCAATGTGTGAGCTACTGGGGGCAATCTATATCAATGTGTGAGCTACTGGGGGCAATCTATATCAATGTGTGAGCTACTGGGGGCAATCTATATCCATGGTTGAGCTACTGGGGGCAATATATATCCATGTTTGAGCTGCTGGGGGCAATATATATCCAGTGGCGTCGTAACGTGGGGGCGGGGGGTGCGGCCCGCACCAGGTGACACCCGCCTTTAGGGTGACACCGTCACCCTAAGGGCGGGTGTCTCACCCTCCGCCGCGTATTTGCTCCCTGCGAGCGTCCGAAGCATGCAGCTTCGGCGCTCGCCTGGAGGAAACACGTCACCAGCCAGTCGCGGCTGGTCACGTGGCTCCCCCAGGCGAGCGCCCAAGCTGCGCGCCGCCGGACGCTCAGAAGGAGCGAACACGCGGCGGAGGTGAGCTGGGGGCCTGGCAGTATCCATGTGCTGGGACATTCCACGAGGAGCTGGGGCATTCCATGAGCTGCTGGGGCATTCCATGAGTCAGCTGGGGCATTCCATGAGTGAGCTGGGGCATTCCATGAGCTGCTGGGGCATTCCATGAGGAGCTGGGGCATTCCATGAGTGAGCTGGGGCATTCCATGAGTGAGCTGGGGCATTCCATGAGGAGCTGGGGCATCCCATGAGTGAGCTGGGGCATTCCATGAGTGAGCTGGGGCATTCCATGAGTGAGCTGGGGCATTCCATGAGGAGCTGGGGCATTCCATGAGGAGCTGGGGCATTCCATGAGTGAGCTGGGGCATTCCATGAGTGAGCTGGGGCATTCCATGAGTGAGCTGGGGCATTCCATGAGTGAGCTGGGGCATTCCATGAGTGAGCTGGGGCATTCCATGAGTGAGCTGGGGCATTCCTTGAGTGAGCTGGGGCATTCCATGAGCTGCTGGGGCATTCCATGAGGAGCTGGGGCATTCCATGAGTGAGCTGGGGCATTCCATGAGGAGCTGGGGCATTCCATGAGTGAGCTGGGGCATTCCATGAGCTGCTGGGGCATTCCATGAGGAGCTGGGGCATTTCATGAGTAAGCTGGGGCATTCCAGAAGTGAGCTGGGGCATTCCATGAGGAGCTGGGACATATCCATGAGTGAGCTGGGGCATATCCATGTGCTGGGGCATATCCATGAGAGGAGCTGGGGCATTATCCATGAGAGCAGCTGGGGCAGTATATCCATGAGAGAAGCTGGGGCAGTATATCCATGAGAGCAGCTGGGGCATTATCAATGAGAGCAGCTGGGGCAGTATATCCATGAGAGGAGCTGGGGCAGTATATCCATGAGAGGAGCTGGGGCAGTATATCCATGAGAGGAGCTGGGGCAATATCCATGAGAGGAGCTGGGGCATATCCATGTGTGCTGGGGGCAGTATCCATGGGAGCTGGGGCAATAGCCATGTGTGAGCTGGTCTGGGGCAATATATCCATGTATGAGCTGGTCTGGGGCAATATATCCATGTGTGAGCTGAGGCGCAATATATCCATATGTGAGCTGAGGCGCAATATATCCATATGTGAGCTGGGGCAATATATATCCATGGGTGAGCTGCTGGGGGCAATATATAACTGTGAACTGGGGCAATATATCCATATGTGAGCTGGGGGCAATATATATCCATGGGTGAGCTGCTGGGGGCAATATATATCCAGTCTAATCCAGAGCTGCTGGGGGCAATATATCCAGAGCTGCTGGGGGCAATATATATCCATGTGTGCTTTCACTGCCTTCGAACAGGCAACGTACTTGCTGGCAGTTGGCAAAAATTTGTGTGAGCATATGAGAGAGCTCCACAGCAATAAATCTCACAGTAATGTGCGCTGTGTGTATGAGCATTCAGTGTTATATGGGAGTACTGATTTAGGAGTAAGAATAGTTAAAAAAAAAAATCTGTAAAACTCGGGAGGGGGGGTGACACCATAAGTTACCGCACCGGTAAGTGATCGTCAGTTTCCCACATTTTCCACTGGAACTTTCTGTGCTGTGACGCAGCCTTAGGCCCCCGGCACACGAGCGTATTTTTGCCTCATGTGCGCCCGCACTTCCCTGCGTCCGTGGGTTTTTGAGGGGGAAAGCCCTCCACCGGACGTGAAAAAGTCCTCCCCGTCAAAAAGCTAAACGGACGCTGAAAGGATACAAAGCGCGATTCTCCATAGGAGGATCGCGCTTTGTACGCTGAGCGCAGAGAATGGAAGGAACGCCCACTTTCACGGACGTTCCTTCCATTCTCTCAAAACGCTCGTGTGCCGGGGGCCTTAGCTGCAGTGAGTGGGTGATGGCTGCTGCAGCAGTGCGGTGGCCATCTGTAAGTATGGAGGGGGGGGCACAGTTCGCTGCTGGGTCCAAGTGGATTTTCAAAAAAGGTTATTTTTAGGAGTTCAGAAATGAATTCTTTAGCACAATAATGTACATGTGGGTGTTGCGTTGTAGGGGGTAGTTTTTTTATGGGTGTGGCCTCCTGTGGGTGCAGAACAAGGGGGGCCCCATGACCTCCTATTGCCCGGGGGCCCCATTAGTTGTCAGTCCGCCCCTGTCCCCGTCTCTCCAGTACTTCAAGAAGTCTCTGAAAACACATTACTTTGAGCCTATCGGCTCACCCCCTAATCCCCCTCTGCTCATCTCTTGCTCCATCTTCCCACAAAGCCCACATGCAATCCACTACTTCTTGCACTCTATTCACCCTCACCTAGTGTGTCACCCCTCTCCTCTTAGATTGTAAGCTCTCAAGCACGGTCCTCTCTCCTACTGTTCAGTGTGTGTAACGTGTATGTATATTTGTTATTTGGCACCAAATGCTGAGTAATGCAGAAGCGCTGCTCATTAGGGGAGCCTCCCATAAATACAGTTCCCATTAGCAGACACAGAGGTTGCACCTGTAGCTACTTCTGCTGGTGAGACTCAGCAAACCCAGCAAGGCGTGGACAGGATTGGGCAGCACCTTTCATGCACGGAATTCAGGATTCAACAGCAACGGTTTGAACTTGGGCTTTCCTGTGGTTTCTCCATCTCCTGGGCACGGAACGGACAATGGGACATCACCACTAACAAAAGCTGCAACTAGCTAATTTGTGAATTGCATGCTGCCATTTATCCTTATAGTAATTGCGTGTAAAAAGGAAATATAAAAGGGGTTTTTTATCTTCTGTTTCCATTTTGTGGATTTTTCCCATGATGCAACATTTTCCAAAATTTGTGCAAAAGTTTTAACTTTATTGTTTATTTAATCTACAGTATTTGACAGTCAGTGAGGTGGAGAAGGGAATGTTTAGAAAAGGCAGCATTGGGGCTATTGTGATCGAAGCCAGTGTTTCTCAACTCCGGTTCTCAAGTACCTCTAACAGGCCAGGTTTGCAGATATGTGAAGCACGGCACAAGTGATATGATTTGCTGCTCAGTGTTTGTAGGATTCAGTCTGCATTTCCCCAAGGTGATCCTTAAAATCTGGCCTGTAAGGCTCGTGTCAGACGAGCGCAGTGTGAGCGTGCGTTGTTGCACACATAATAACGTCCGCCGCAGCATACAATAATTGTGGATGGAGGCCCCCCGAACGAAGTGCGTCCGCACCGAACTGCTGGCGCCCAACGCACGCGGCAAACGGACACAAGTTAGGCAAGAACGTAAAACGGCTAGAACGAACGCACAGAGTGCGCTGCGTCCGCAACGCTTTGTGTGTGAGTGATGAATGAGGTCAGACGGACTGCATTTATACCTCCAGCATTTTTGACGGACAAAACGTTTTTCATATTTAATTTATTTTCCCTTCTACATCCGTCACAAATAACGTCAGTTTAAAAAACAGTCCGTACAAAATGCGCTCGTCTGACACCAGCCTTAAAGGGACCAGAGGACTGGAGTTGAGAAACACTGATCTATACGACCCAAGAGAAGAGCTGGCAGCTGGATAACATAAGACAGGGAGCTTAAAATACTTCTAATCTACCACCTGGTGATGTCCTTTGAATACAGCCCACACAGTACCATTATGGGAGTCCGTGACTGACCCATAGACTCCAATCTATGGCCAAAGCCACACAGTGAGGAGCAAGTGATGGAAAGACACTGGGGGGGGGGGAGTTTACAATACAAAATATTACACAATGGATGCGCCCAGTGACACCTATAGAGGAAAATATCACACAATGGATGCACCCAGTGACACCTATAGAGGAAAATATCACACAATGGATGCACCCAGTGACACCTATAGAGGAAAATATCACACAATGGATGCACCCAGTGACACCTATAAAGGAAAATATCACGCAATGGATGCACCCAGTGACACCTATAGAGGAAAATATCACACAATGGATGCACCCAGTGACACATATAGAGGAAAATATCACACAATGGATGCACCCAGTGACACCTATAGAGGAAAATATCACACAATGGATGCACCCAGTGACACGTATAGAGGAAAATATCACACAATGGATGCACCCAGTGACACCTATAGAGGAAAATATCACACAATGGATGCACCCAGTGACACCTATAGAGGAAAATATCACACAATGGATGCACCCAGTGACACCTATAGAGGAAAATATCACACAATGGATGCACCCAGTGACACCTATAAAGGAAAATATCACGCAATGGATGCACCCAGTGACACGTGTATAGAGGAAAATATCACACAATGGATGCACCCAGTGACACATATAGAGGAAAATATCACACATGGATGCACCCAGTGACACCTTATAGAGGAAAATATCACACAATGGATGCACCCAGTGACACGTATAGAGGAAAATATCACACAATGGATGCACCCAGTGACACCTATAGAGGAAAATATCACACAATGGATGCACCAGTGACACCTATAGAGGAAAATATCACACAATGGATGCGCCCAGTGACACCTATAGAGGAAAATATCACACAATGGATGCACCCAGTGACACCTATAGAGGAAAATATCACACAATGGATGCACCCAGTGACACCTATAGAGGAAAATATCACACAATGGATGCACCCAGTGACACCTATAGAGGAAAATATCACACAATGGATGCACCCAGTGACACATATAGAGTAACATATTTTCTTAAATAAACATACAAGAGAAAATCACATGTAAGATATCAGCAACACAAAATAAACACAATAAGGACATTTCATCTCTTGGTGGCACTGGCCCTTTTTGGCTCACTCACTGGAATTGACCAACAGCATCAGAGAAAGGGCATCTTTTTGGAAAGCCCTATATATATATTTTTAAAAAAAAAACAAAAAAACCCTATGGTTGTACAAATAGTATATTATTGGAGGAGGATTTCACACAGCAGCCGCAGCAATAGACAAGTTGGGAATCTTTCAATCTTGATGGAAACAATGATAAAAAATATTAGAAATAAAAATAATAAATGGATCAGCGACGGCTTCATCGCAAAGACGTTTATTCCTGCGGTTTCCTTAATGCAGCTTTTCATGGTTTTGTTGATTTTTCTGCTTCCTAATAGCATCTCGTTTCTCGGAGCTGGATGGGGGGGGGGGGGTCGCACTCTGGCAGCTTGCCAGCATTGCTTCCTATTGCAAAGGTCAATGCCCTATATAAGCCATAGGGGGGGGGGGGGGCAGCGATAATGCGCGACCCTGATCTGCTGTTAAAGGACAGACCCCAGCAGACTATCTGCCGCTCCATGTTTCAGCTCCACATCCTTTTTCCTGTTCCATTGTGCCGGGCCCAGATATGAGACTTTTCCTTTATCTCTTGCAGTTGGTGGCTACAATAACAACCCCCCCCCCCCCAATAAAAAGCCACTTCATGTTTTCTTTGGGTCCGCTTGTTTCAGGAAACGAGAACCACTGACACGACATGAAACGCGTCAAACCTGCCAACGCAACAGTGAGAACAAACATGCTCCGTGTTAACATGACGGGAGGCCTTCTGGAACATGGGATGCGCGTGTAAGGCTAGGGTCAGACCAACGCAGTGCGAACACGCATGCAGCCGCACTTTATTACGGCCGTAGTAGCAGCAAATGACGGGCAATATACGAAGTACAGCCACACGAAAATTTGGTTTTAGGCTAGGGTCAGACGAAAGCAGTTTTAACGTGCGTTTAGCCGCACGAAATCACGGCCGTGCTAGCAGCAAATGACATCCAATGCCGGGGAACACACGGAGTACGGCCGCACGAAAGTTCGTCCACGCAACGCAAGTGGCAAACGAACGCATTTTGTCGAGAACGTGAAACCACTAGTACGGTCGTACAGAGTGCGCTGCGTCCGCATAGCGGCGTGTTTGCGTGATTGGGAGACGTCAGACGCTGCTAATGTCCGGCCAACATAACGTCCAGACGCAAAAAGTGTTTTATTGATGATCCGTACAAAATCACGGACGAAAATGCGCATAGTATGACCGCTATCGCGTATTCCGGGGAAAAAATACGTCCATTCGTTCGAACGCACTTTTTCACAGACAACGCGAAAATGCGTTCGTCTGACCCTAGCCTTAATAGCTCTGTCAAAAATCACGCACGAAAATGCGCATCGTATGACCGCTTTCACATCTTCCGTGAAAAAATACGCCGATGCGTTCGGACGCCCTTTTTTACGGACGATGCAAAAAATGCGTTCGTCTGACCCTAACCTAAGGCTGGTGTCAGACGAGCGTAGTGTTCACGTCCGTGATGGCGCCTAAAAGTACGTCCGTGATAGCATGACAGAAAGCCCATCGGAGACCGACACGAAGTACGTCCGCACTGAACTGAGGACGCACAACGGCCGCGGCCCACGGACGCAAGCACGTACAACTCCTAGAACGGCCGCACAAAGTGCGCTGCGTCCGCAACGTCTGCATAGCTTTGTGTGTGAGTGATGGAACGTGGTCAGACGGACAGCATTTATACGTCCAGCATTTTTCACGAACAAAATGGTTTTGCATTTTATTTTCTCTCCTACATCCGTCAAAATATACGTCAGTGAAAAAACGGACTGTGTGGCCACTACTGTGTCTTCCGTACTGACGTAGAAATCACGTTCGTCTGACCCTAGCCTAAAACACATGCTACGGGGCTGCGCTCCAATTCGAAATCCCTAGCCTGCATAACGCAATTTTCCCATCGATTCCCATCAATCAAAACGTGGTTCCCAGCCCAGGAGGTCCCATTACAGGCCAGACTTTGAATCCTCCAATCACGGAGCAGCAAATCATATCACCTCTTAGATTGTAAGCTCTTGAGCAAGGTCCCCTCTCCTACTGTTCTGTGTGTTGAACCCATATGTATATTTGTTATTGTGCATCCCATTGTACAGCGCTACGGAACTAGTAACCTGTGCTTCGGATATCCTGCAAACCTGGCCTGCTAGGGGACCTGAGGACCATGGTTGGGAAACACAGAATTAACCCCTTAACATCAGAGGATGTAACAGGTACGTCCTACGAAAAAGGTTGTTTAACGACCGAGGACGTTTCTGGTTCGTCCTTTAGTAAATTGAGCGCTGGAAGTGCAGGGACGCCACGGCATGGAGACATCCTGCGCTCGAAAATTCAGCTGCCGGGCTCGTAAGGGATCGTTTCCCAGGAGTGATCACTGCCGGTACAGCCGGTGAAGTGGCCGGGAGACAAAATGTGTGCCTCGAGGGAGTCGGGGCACTGATCTGAACGTATCCTGAGGGGGGGGGGGGTTTGAGGCCAAATAATGAAAAAAAGAAAAAAATAGAAAAAACTAATCCCTAATCTCGAATGTATTTTGAAATAATTATTTGGAAATAGCAAAGAGCTAATTGCGCTTATTGTCATACAAGTTACAAAAAAACATAAAAACATAAACTTTGGTTATTTCTAAACTCGGGACAAAATTTAGAAGCTATTTAGCCGGGGTATTTTTAGGTGGTTGCAAATGCGCAAGAGATTTTGGGGGTCAAAGTTTGAAAAACTGTTTTTTTTTTTTCGTCACATTTCATACATTTATTTATAGTGAATTATAGGATATGATGAAAATAATGGCATCTATAGAAAGTGCATTTAATGGCGAGAAAACCAGTATATAATATGTGTGGGTACGGTAAGCAAGTAAGGCTAGGGTCAAACGAACGCATTATTCGCAGCGACCGTCAAAAAGTGCGTCCGAATGCATTGACGTATTTTTTCACGGAATGCGCGAAAACGGTCATACGATGCGCATTTTCGTGCGTGATTCTTTACGGATCGTCAATAAAACACTTTTTGCGTCTGGACGTTATGTAGGCCGGACATGAGCAGGGTCTGACGTCTCCTAATCACGCGCACACGCCGCTATGCCGCAGCGCACTCTGTACGTCAGTACTAGCGGTTCTGCGTTCTCAAAAAATGCGTTCATTTTCCACTTGCGTTGCGCAGCCGGACTTTTGTGCGGCCGTACTTCGTATATTGGCCGTCATTGCCCGTCATTTGCTGCTACTGCGGCCGTGATTAAGTGCGCCTAGACGCACGTTAAAAATGCGTTCGTCTGACCCCAGCCTTAAAAAAAAATAAGAGCTGAGCACAAACAGCGCAGAAATGTAAAAACAGCAGTGAGTACTTTCCGACAATGGTAAACCTTTCCAGTCACTAAGGGGTTAAAAGACAGGGGGTTGGGGAGAGAGAGCTTAAAGGGCACCTGGTTTCCACAGGAATTGATGTCCAACCAGGTGGTAAAATGAGCAGATGCTGCAGAGATGAGGCTCTGCTTATATTATTGTGAGTGGTGTTGCCGTTAACCCCTTAGTGACACAACCGCATTTTGTTTGTTTGGGGTATGAGCCAAACTATTCTGGCATTTTTGCTATATGTGTGTAATCAACTGTAATTTCCATCTTTCTTATTTACTGCACCCTCACGTTACATAATTATTTTTTTATATATACACAAGGGTTGTGGTGGAGGACAAAAAGTGAGATAAAAGGCCTCCACGCTATAATAAGTGTGTTTATTATTGCAGAAGCCACTTGCACATCACAGTAATTCGATGAATTGCATCCCAGAGCTCCTGTGCCATATTCCCTATATACAGCAAGGAATTCTGGGTAGGATATGCAAATGACATCTGTCTCACTTTATTGCATCCTGGATCGGTTATTACACAGAACCTAAAATCAATGCTATGCCACACTGTGACTTTGTAGCAGAGATAAGGTTTATGCAACTGGTCAAAGCCACTCCTAGGACAGCGCTGTTTCGGGTTTATTGGAGCTTCATCAGCAGGAGCTAGGCATGATGACCAGTTGCAGTGGATGCTTGAGGCTGGGGTCAGACCAGCGCACTTTTAACGTGCGTTCTGGCGCACATAATTACGGCCGCACTAGCAGCAGATGTCGGGCAATGACGGCCAATATACGATGTACGGCCGCACAAAAGTCCAGCCGTGCAACGCAAGTGGAATTTGAACGCATTTTTTTGAGAACGCTGAACCGCTAGTACTGACGTACTGAGTGCGCAGTTGCGGCATAGCGGCGTGTGTGCGTGATTAGGAGATGTCAGACACTGCTAATGTCCAGCCTACATAACGTCCAGACGCAAAAAGAGTTTTATTGACGATCCGTACAAAATCACGCCCGAAAATGCGCGTCGTCTGACCGTTTTTGCTCATTCCGTGAAAAAATATGTCAATGCGTTCGGACGCACTTTTTCACGTTCGCGGGGAAAATGCTTTCGTCTGACCCTAGCCTGAGACATATATATATATATATATATATATATATTCAGCTGGTGACAGATGCCAATGCAACAGGTGGATTTAGCAGAGGGCATCCTTACATCCTTTACATATTTTTTTTGAGGAGCAAAATACTTCAACAATATTTATAAACACAGGATATGAAGAGATTTCAAAGAATCTCGAATGGATTTTAACAGTATCCAGGCACAAGGGGAAAAAAAGCTAAATTTAAATGTGTCTTTAAAAAGCTAAGGGAATCGAAGCAGCGAAACTCCAATTCCCAGGACAATATAGCGACATGGAAAAGAGAGAAGCGTCTACAGAAATAGTGTCGGTGCTTCGTGGCCCGTCATCATAACACAGGCTAGATTACATACTATATAAACATTCTGTGCACTTTTATTGTGTACATAATGTTATATATATATATACGTAACGTAAAACAACCTGTGGGATCTCTGTCGGTTACACATGTCATATTAAAAGTTCAGCATATCAAGGATTCTCCAAAGATAATAAAAATGTAAAAGTTCACCGTTTAGTAGAGGCGGCTGCTAGAGCAAAAGCTCATGGGAGTCGCCCTTGTTGTTAGACAAAAAAGTGGCAATTGTCCCAATAAATGTTAATTAAGGCTAGGGTCAGACGAACGCATTTTTCGCGTTGTCCGTGAAAAAGTGCGTTTGAACGAATGGACGCATTTTTTCACGGAATACGCGATAGCGGTCATACGATGCGCCTTTTCATCCGTGATTTTGTACGGATCATCAATAAAACACTTTTTGTGTCTGGACGTTATGTTGGCCGGACGTGTGCAGCGTCTGACGTCTCCCAATCACGCACACACGCCGCTAGCCGACGCAGCGCACTCTGTACGTCCGTACTAGAGGTTTGACGTTCTAGAAAAAATGCGTTCGTTTGCCACTTGCGTTGCGCGGACGAACTTTCGTGCGGCCGTACTTCGTGTGTTCCCCGGCATTGGACGTCATTTGCTGCTAGCACGGCCGTGATTTCGTGCGGCTAAGGCTAGGGTCAGACTAACGCATTTTTCACGTTGTCCGTGAAAATGTGCGTTCGAAGAATGGACGTATTTTTTCACGGAATACGCAACAGCGGTCATACCATGCGCAGTTTCATCGTGATTTTGTACGGATCATCAATAAAACCCTTTTTGTGTCTGGACGTTATGTTGGCCGGACATTAGCAGCGTCTGACTCTCCTAATCACACACACACGCCGCTAGCGGACGCAGCGCACTCTGTACGTCAGTACTAGTGGTTTAACGTTCTCGAAAAAATGCGTTCATTTTCCACTTGCGTTGCGCAGCCGGACTTTTGTGCGACCGTACTTCGTATATTGGCCGTCATTGCCTGGCACTTGCTGCTAGTGCGGCCGTGATTAAGTGCGCCAGAACGCGCGTTCGCACTGCCTCAGTCTGACCCTAGCCTAAACGCACGTTAAAACTGCTTTCGTCTGACCCTAGCCTAAAAGGAACACTACCACTAACATAAGCAGTAACTAGAAAACACATTATAAAACACATGCTGCTGGTTGTTTTTTTCTTTGAAGTAATTTCATGTAAAAAGGAAAAATAAAGTAAAAAGGTTTTTATCCCCACTTTCCATTTTGTGGATTTTTCCCATGGTTCAAAATCCTATGGCAAGTCTCTCTTTACAGCTGTGGTATAGGATGAAACAGTAGTGAAAAAGCAATGGGGTGGAGGAGAGAATGTTTAAAAAGGCTGCAGGGGATCTATTGTGTTGCCATATCTTATCTACCCAAGATACCTATGGTGTTCGCCGGTTTAGGCTAGGGTCAGAGGAGCGCAGTCTGATCGCACTCTGCGCGCGTGCATAACAGACAGACGCAATTACAGAAGATACTGTAGACACCACACGGTTCATTTATCTTGACGGACGTAGAAGAAAAAAAAAAAGGGAATTATGGGAAACAAAATTCATATGGAAAGTGCTAAAAATTGATACATGATATGAAAAGCCATTTTGTGCGTCAAGGTGCTGGACGTCGCAAATGCGGTCCGTCTGACTTCGTGTCATCACGCACACAGAAAGCTATGCGGACGTGGCGCACTCTGCATGTCTGACCTAGCGGTTTTACGTTCTTGCCTAACTTGCGTCCATTTGCCACGTGCGTTGTGCGTGCGCAGTTCGGTGCGCACGTACTTAATGTGTGGGTCTCCATTGATCATGATTCTATGCTACGACGGACGATAAACTGTGTGGCAACACGGACGTGATCACTGCGTTCGTCTGACGCCAGCCTTAAACCTGCCGAATTGAAACAGCAAAGAGCAGGGTATTTCACCGGAATTTTGGTGCAGTTCGGCGTTCTGTGAATAGAATACATGATAGTCTTTTATGTTACAATTTCGGTGGCGGCGAATTGCACTTTATTTCACCAGTATTTGGCGAATTGACCCAAAGTTGCACTGAACAGTGAAATTCACGTTGCGTTGCAATTCGGAGGTTAGTGAATAACCCCTCAAGGAGCGCTTATATTACCATGTAGATCCGAAGTGCATCCATTATTTCGATGTTATTTATTTTTAATCGTGCCAGTGCATGAGCTCTTACAGAAAGTCAAAACAAACGCTCAGAAGAGCTGAAGAGGTGCTTGCACCTGCAGAGCAAATCGCTCGCAAATTCACGAAAGAGCTGACAATTAAAAGGAAATCTAACCAACAAAGGGGGTGGGGAGGTTGGCTCACATTCGATTCTGAAGACTGGCTGGGGGCCACAAGATTTGCAGTCCAGCCTCAATTACTGTATAAGGTAAAGGCCCTTACTTTAAGGAAGGGCTGGGCTATTCTGTAATGTTCATTACTCTTTCTTCACTGAGTGTTTTGCAACAGTAACTTGTTTCCCCAAAAAGATTGTTATCTGGTCATTAGCTGCATCATGGTTTAACGGTTTGAAGTGATATCCTGTACCAAGAAATTAAATCCTGCTTGGAATTTAAAGAGATCAGTAGATTGGAGATGCAAGCAAACATAACACTGTTTATTTAAGGCTTGCTTTGCACCAGGGGGTCAAGTCGAGGGGCACCATGTAAGAATGCAGTTCCTCCACTATTTTTGCAGAGGGAACTCTGTTCCCATTGTTCCCCCGCCCACTCTATAAATCTTGTATTCAGGTGTTCGATCATAACGTTCCCTATTCAGTCACAATAAATACCGATTTTATCATATTTTTCCTAAAATCCACATATATACATAAATAAATATTCCAGATTTCAGTGTGTGCTTGTGTTACGCACGAGATGATAATTGCTAATTGGAGGACAGAAATCTTGGAGTTCCCACCCTTTTTATAGGACTTCACCCCGGCTTCGCACCATTTCAAATGCACACCTCAAACGCTCCCGCTTTTCTACACATATATCCTTTATTTTGGGACACCGTAAAATTGAGGTGCATGGAGTAAACAGAGCTGCAAGACAACAATTCACCGTTCTCTTTATTTATAAAATATTTTTACCAGGAAGGATACATTGAGATTTTTCTCGTTTTCAAGTATGTCCTGGGTTCAAGAACATTGAATTGTTACAGAAATACAAAGTTACAGTTACAAGTACTTCTACAGCGGCACCAGATTCCATAGCGCTCTACAATGGTGAAGCACAAACCGCAGACTTCCATGATACAAGAGGAAATACAACCCTGGTCGTAGGATAACTGTCCAGGTAAAACATCACTTTAAACCAAGAGCTCAGGCAGACATCCCATGAGCTTACACTCTAAGGGACTAGGGTAACTGAAACAAATGGGAGCAAAGGGAAAGTGAAACTGGTCGCCAGTAGAATATCATAGGGATTGCATGAAAAGGACCAGATGTTTGGGGTTAGTAAGAGTAATTAGTGAGAGAACTGGAGACAGCTGGAAAGGGGAGCTGAAATTAGGGACCGGCCCTGGGTGGGTGAAGGAAGAGATGGAGGTGATTCTGTGAGGAGTATGCTGTGGAAATAGCTCCTATTAAACATGTGGCCGAATCACTTGATATTTTGACCTTGTACATGACTTTTTAATTCTATAAAAAGGTCTCAATAGTGTGAATTCAGCTAATGGGTCTCATTGTCAGTGTCACTCTTTGGCCATTTCAGATGGGTGAGATGCAGGCGTGATGGAGGGACGGTACCTGACCACTGCGGCTTAAAGAAAAGGAAATATATGCATGCAAGGATTGAGATAAGGAATCTGGGGGGGCATCATCCCTGTAAATATAAATCAGAAGGAAAGCAATTAAACCCCAAAATTGCCTAACGAGGAATGCTTATCCTTAGCACAAAACTTATTTGAGCCTAGAGTTCCCATGATGCTCTGCAAGTAGGTAAACCTGACGGACCCAGGTAAAATCAACACTATACTGTACAGGAGTAAAATATATATATATATTATATATACACAAACACACAATAAAATTGATTGGGGCGTGTCAGCAGACATTGGAGTGCTTAGTGCAAGTCCAAGCACACAATGCCAGGGCTGTCAAACTACAGCCCCCAGAGGTTTCTGAACTACAACTCCCTGGTCATCTAATGCTTTAAAGGCATTCTGGGAATCGTAGGCATCACCATCTATGGGCCCATGAGATTGACAGCTCTCTAGGTCATATATGGCGAACCTTGGCACTCCAGGCTTCTCAACTACATGTCCCATGATGCTCAGTCAGCGTTAATGCTGGTGTAGCATCATGGGACATGTAGGTCCGAAACATCTGCAGTGTCAAGGTTCAGCAACACTGCCCTAGGAAGTCCAATTTCTGCTGACACCATGCATGCGATCCATATAATACACACGAACGTCTTGGAACAGGCCTTGGCGCTTCAATTTCAGCAGACACCCCTGCTTGATGCAAAATAAATACGTACATGTACAAAAATGTTAAATTAAGACAAATATATTCAACCTATGGAGCCCATTTATATAGATAAAAAATATAATCCAAAAAAAAAAAAAAAAGCTAGTTTACTGAAATCTCACTTTAAGCAATTTCTTATAGTTAGGCGCTCATTGGTGGAGCTTTATGGCTGCAGCTCTGTTATGCACCTGCACACTTCAACTATACCGGACCAAAAAAAAAAAAAAAAAATCCCCCCCCCCCTCCAATCTGCTTCCCAATGAAAGAATACATCCCTGTGTATAGATCTCATGTTCATAAATAAAGGGTCCACGAATGATGAAATAAATCTATTATTTTCAAAATAAAGAGTATTTGATCATAAAGATTAGACTCTGCCATCACGTAATGTTAGAAAGGACAACTGCGGCACGCACGCTGCGTTAATATCGCTTTCTCGGTCTTTAGACGCCTCCAGGGTAAAATCACCAGAGGAAATGAGAATTACAAAACCTTCTTTCATCCTGCAGCCATTATACATTTCCTTTCTATAGCGTTAGGTTATTATGTTTCACGGGAACATTTCTTTACCTGCCAGGCAGCACAGAAATGAAGTCCTATTGCCCGTCTCCAAACACATGGACCGGCTATGAGCCGACACACTAACTATTGCTTCTAATAAAAAGTCACGAAAATAAACGCCAAAATGCTTTAAAAATGTAGACTTTTCCCCCAATTATAAATGGTTTTCCTCTAAACCCCACTCCCAAGCGGTTCCTATGATCAGACCACGCCAAAACAGGGAATTCTGGTCAGTCCAATAAGCCCCCACTCCACCTCCCTGCAACACTGAACAAAACAGCAGAAATTCCTACCTCCAGGTCTGTGTAGACATGGGGTCGGTAACCTTGGCTCTCCAGATGTTTTGGAAATACACGTCCCATGGTGCCTAGTCATCTCAGAGTGCCTGAGCATTATGGGAAATGTAGTTTCAAGAGATCTGGTGGGCCCAGGTTGCTGATCCCTGGAGTTGCCCCTTGTGTCTACAAATAGATGTTCCTGCAGGAGGTTCTCCCACTTATTGCCACCTTATATCTAAACATAAAGGGATGATCTGGTTACTTACCTCTCCTGATCCCCAAATCACTGTCAGCAGTCCGTCGGATGGACAGCACCTAAAAGTAGATGTTAGCACTAGGGCTGAAACAACTAATCGATGATTAAAATATTTGACAACTATTTTAATCATCGATTAATCTGTGTCGATTAATCGTCCTGTGTCCAGCAAACACTGTTTAGAGTCAGACTGAGTTAAACGTAAATAACCTCAGCTTCGGAGCTGATTGGAGAAGACATGCCACTACTTTACTAGGTATGATTTAGTTATAAGGTTACGTCAGACACAACCAGTTTGTTTTTATTCTGTTTCCAACAGTAGCAGAACTAGAACACAAACCATAGGATACTGCCACTGGGTGAAGGAGCTGTATGCCTGTGTTTTATCTTTACTTGAAGCTGGAGTCCTGTGCCACCAACCCCACCCTCCCTGCCACACCCTCTTTGATTGGGAACTGCCATGGTCTGGTCCCTTTCCCCAAACTCACTCCCACACTCAGGTCCAGTCTTTTGTCCATACCCACTCCCCCTCCCTTCCACCACCAGTCCCTCCACCCACTCAGTTTCTTCACAAAATTATTTAAAAGGGACACTACGCACCCTGACCACTTGAGCTTATTAACCCCGATTTCATGCTGACATCATCATCTAGGACCAAGTTCTTGTAGCATGCAGCATCAACCCGTCCCTCCGACCAAGCACTCGCATACCTTGTGTGAAAAGTACGCAAGATACACAATTTGCGTATGTGCGCATGAAAGCTACGTACACTACGCAAATTGCTTATGAAAAAAAGGGGAGGGGTTGGTTATTTTACATAAGATTCCTTTTAAGTAAACTTTTCTAAAAAAAAAAAAATTATCTAATGAATTGATTAAATCTAAATAATAAAATCGGCCAACTAATCCATTATGAGAATAATCGTTAGTTGCAGCCCTAGTTAGCACCCTTTTTTACCTGCAAATATTTCAGAAGTAATCTCCCATGATTCACAGCGCCACGACAAATATTGTTCAAAAACATCTGGAGTGCCAAGGTTTCTGACCCCTGGTTTGGAGTCATTGGGGTCTGGCCACACACGCACAAAAAAAAAAAAGATCTATTACTTAAGTCAGGGGGGGTCAGCTACCTTGGCCCTCTAGGCTACTACTGAGTGGCCGAGCATCATGGGAGATGTAGTTCCAAAACATCTGGAGGGCTAAGGTTTCTGACCCATGACTAAGGCTAGGGTCAGACTAACGCATTTTTCGCGATGTACGTGAAAAAGTGTGTTCGAACGAATGGACGCATTTTTTCGCGGAATACGCGATAGCGGTCATACGATGCGCATTTTCGTCCGTGATTTTGTACGGATCATCAATAAAACCCTTTTTGAGTCTGGACGTTATGTTGGCCGGACATTAGCAGCGTCTGACGTCTCCTAATCACGCACACACGCCGCTATGCGGACGCAGCGCACTCTGTACGTCAGTACTAGCGGTATCACGTTCTCGAAAAATGCGTTTGTTTGCCGCTTGCGTTGCCCGGCCGAACTTTCGTGCGGCCGTACTTCGTATATTGGCCGTCATTGGCCGTCATTTGCTGCTACTGCGGCCGTGATAAAGTGCGGCTGCACGCGCGTTCGCACTGCGTTCATCTGACCCCAGCCTTAGTCGCTGAACTACGACATACGAGAGCACCGAAATGTGAGTGCTCTCTGAATAACCCCTTAAGGCTGGCGTCAGATGAACGCGCTATGTGTGTTGTGACGCTGCAACGGGGCCGGCCACACGCTTGTATGTGCGTACGAAATGCACGCAACAAGCGTCCGTTATCCAAGCCTCTTTGGCAAAGCGCTAGGACGCGCGTTGACGTAGCTGCAAAGTGCGAGTCTCCATAGGAGTTCGCTCAGCAAGGCGGCCGGACGGGCGTCGAGTGGAAGGAACGTCCACTCTCACGGACGTTCCTTCCGCTCTCCAAAGATGCTCGTCTGACACCAGCCTTAGTGTTGTCCAAGACATGGGCCAACTTAATAATAATCCATTTATATACAGCTATAGAATGGATATTCTATGTAACGCTGACCAAACCAAAGTGGACGATCTAGTTATTGTTAGAAAGTTTTCATGCTGATTATGTCTTTTAGAACATTCCAAAAAAACAAAAAAAAAAAAAACATCAGCTTCTCCGACTCACCCCAGGGTAATATCCAGCATGGAGTGACATTTAAAAGCAGTATAATCGGGCTAATAGTCACTGACAGCTGATTTATACTAATTAGATAGTATGAATTGGCAGGTCGTCTTATGAAAGAACGCTGCGCGCTTTAATGATCAGTATTCCCAGGAAATAGCTTTATTTTTCCCACTACTCCCACACGCACTGTGCGTCTCATGCTGGGAATTTGTTTGTACATGTTTAAGAGCTCTTATTCTATACTAAGCCAGAAACACATTGATACATTACATCGATTAAACGAGTCGTGTCTCTGTTGCTGCTGTATAGGTTACATTTTAATAAATCAGGGATGGGGGGGGGGGGAAGAAAAAAATAATCTGCAAAACCGGCATCGGCAACTTTGGTAATCCAGATGTTTTTGAACTACATTACCCATAATGCTGAGTCAGTGTGAGCCAACTAGACATCCTGGGATTTAGGGCTGTATAGTCATTAATCGATTAGTTGGCCAATTATTTATTTTTTTAGATTAATCTAATCTATTGAAATCGGATAAAAAATAATAATTCTCTTTTGCGTATTGTACGGAACTTTTCTACATGCATACACAAACTATGTACGGTAACTTGCGCACTTTTCACACACAAGGTATGCGAGCCCCTGGTCAGAGAGATGGATTCTGCGTGCGCAGCTCAAGCCCATGTCTGCTTTTTCGCCCTGATTTACGAGGTTTTGTGCTCATCACAGCAGAATGGGATGCATATTGCACTGCAGACACATTATTACCTCCACCTTGCCTTGTGCATGGACAGCACATCACGCAAGCCCCGAACCGTGACGGACACGTTAAATAATTCACTAACCAATCCTGAGTCATCAGACTAACTTCAAGTAATTGTAACAGACCAGGCTACTAATTAATCCCGAGTGACCCGGCTCAAGCAGCCGCGAAGGAGCGAACCAGCACACTCAAAAATAAACAATAATACAGAAAGGTAACTCAAAAATAAACAATAAAACAGAAAGGTAAACACCATAATTTTATTGAACGTTTTGATTTTAAAAACAAAACATTCATGAAAAAGATATTCTGGTGGGGGGGGGGGGTGACATGTCCTATTCCAGGTGACTACGCGATTTTAAGATGAACGGCCAAATAAGAGCACGTTTCAGCTCGCCAATCCGCAACCAGCCAATCAGAGCGCGAGACAGCTGTATCCCGCAGCTGGCATGCGACAGAATGGCTGTGTGTAGTCTAGACAGTAAGTGAAGTTTGAAAAAGGGCTCGGCAACCTTGGCCTCCAGATGTTCGGAACTACATTTCCCATGAGGCTCAGACAATTTAAAAAAAAAAGGAGTGACTGAGTGAGAGATGTAGTTACAAAACATCCGGAGGGTCAAGGCTGATGACCGCTATGCTAGGAAATAAAATAAATGCATCATCGGATAATTCTACTTCTCTAAACCCCACCCCGCCCAAAAAAAAAAAATTGTTTTAGTGCCCCCCCCCCCCCGACCAAATTTATTAGCACAGAGGATTATGGGAAATCTATTACAGGAATTAAGGAGAGCAGCAATGCCAATAACAAAGAAAAACATCACTGTTAAATGTGCTTTATAGTCCAAGTTCTACATTGTATAAGAAGAACAGCAGCAGAACGACGGACTGGTGTTACAAGCATAATATACATACATACAGAAAAAATGGCGTCGCGGCTGTACTCACCGGAGCGGCTGCAACAGTCAGGAGTAACAGCCCAGTTAATTTATAAAACATAACAAGTTGTCATCTGCGCTCGTTTCTATGTATTCCATGTACAACCATGTCCATTGAAACAAACAAAAACCTCATAGTGTTTTGTTGTACATGGAATACATAGAAACGAGCGCAGATGACAACTTTTTTTTTTCTCTTGTTATGTTTTATACATTAACTGGGCTGTTACTCACCGGAGTGGCTGCAACAGTCAGGAGTATCGGCGCGACGCCATTTTTTCTGTATTTATGTATATTATGCTGTAACACCAGTCCGTCGTTTTGCTGCTGTTCCTCTTTCCATGTTTTTGTTTTTAACCCCAAATGGGAAGTGTTTGGTGCGTGTATAAATAAAACCCACCATATCTCTGCCTCTCCTTAGCTGAAAAGCCACAGGAGGGGCATGGAGCTGTTCAGTAGAGCGGCCTTTTGGTACATGTTAGGTACTCACTCTGTAAAGAGGTGCCTTGAAGGGGCGAGTGAGCTTACCTTGCAATGGCCATTGAAACAAACTAAAACCTCATAGTGTTTTGTTGTACATGGAATACATAGAAACGAGCGCAGATGACAACTTTTTTTTTCTCTTGCTAGGTTTTCTACATTGTATAAGCACAGGAAAATAAACAACAACATTGGGGTGAGTAAAAGAGGAAATTTAAATCATAAAAGCAAAATAAAAAAGATCCCTCTTTAACCTCTCCTTTGCCAAGTGATTTTGGGGGGGGTTATCATACCATTCATTTGGACAATGGGTTGTATAGATAATTAAATATAGGTACAAGGTAGAAATTTTGCAGAGATTGTTGTTCGGCGACAGTTAAAAGATTAAAGTGTACATTTGCTCATTTTTAAAAAATTTCATGTATTCGTTTCTCCTTTACAGAAATATTGTTCGGGGGGAAAAAAAAAAAGGTTCTGAGCTCCAGATTGTGTCCATTATATTGCACAATTTCATGTGGGTCTGCATTATCAGCATACAGGCAGAAACAGCGTTTGTGCCAGATCCAGTAAATGTGCTGCAGACAGATAGTAAAACGGTAGATCTCCTGCTTTATGTGGATTTGTAGTGATCATAATGAGATTATTAGCAACACCTTGTATCTGTATGTGCTGCATGATGCCTGTGTATGGCAATTACAGCAACACCTTGTATCTGTATGTGCTGCATAATGCCTGTGTATGGCAATTACAGCAACACCTTGTATCTGTATGTGCTGCATAATGCCTGTGTATGGCAATTACAGCGACACCTTGTATCTGTATGTGCTGCATAATGCCTGTATATGGCAATTACAGCGACACCTTGTATCTGTATGTGCTGCATAATGCCTGTATATGGCAATTACAGCAACACCTTGTATCTGTATGTGCTGCATAATGCCTGTGTATGGCAATTACAGCAACACCTTGTATCTGTATGTGCTGCATAATGCCTGTGTATGGCAATTACAGTAACACCTTGTATCTGTATGTGCTGCATAATGCCTGTGTATGGCAATTACAGCAACACCTTGTATCTGTGTGCTGCATAATGCCTGTGTATGGCAATTACAGCAACACCTTGTATCTGTGTGCTGCATAATGCCTGTGTATGGCGATTACAGTAACACCTTGTATCTGTATGTGCTGCATAATGCCTGTGTATGGCGATTACAGTAACACCTTGTATCTGTGTGCTGCATAATGCCTGTGTATGCAATTACAGCAACACCTTGTATCTGTACTGTACAGGGATTTTCACTCATTATAACCCTGTGAATTTTATCCCTGTATAGCAGTGAGTGACCCCTGTATTCTGCCCTCTGCCTGGCTTTCGTAATGCAGCATCAAAGTGTTTGAATGTTTTGTTACAGTTAAGGCTAGGGTCAAACGAACGCATTATTCGCAGCGACTGTCAAAAAGTGCGTCGGAACGTATTAACGTATTTTTTCACGGAATGCGCGAAAACGGTCAGACGACGCGCATTTTCGTGGGTGATTTTTTTACGGATCGTCAATAAAACACTTTTTGCGTCTGGACGTTATGTTGGCCGGACATGAGCAGTGTCTGACATCTCCTAATCACGCACACACGGCGCTATGCACTCTGTACGTCAGTACTAGCGGTTCTGCGTTTTCGAAAAAATGCGTTCGTTTTCCACTTGCGTTGCGCGGCTGGACTTTCGTGCGGCCGTACTTCGTATATTGACAGTCATTGCCCGTCATTTGCTGCTGCTGCGGCTGTGATTAAGTGCGTCTAAACGCACGTTAAAAATGCGCTAGTCTGACCCCAGCCTAAAGTGGGGGGCTTCTATTTGCAGCTTGTTTTATTACTCTTCAGGATGACTGGAGAGAGATAAAAACAAAAGAATTTTGTTTCACTGCAGGGGACGCATTAATCTTGCTAAATTGGGTTTCAATATGCTAATGGCTGACTTTCAATGTATTACAATGCAAAAAAATCGAGTTAACGCCTTCACTCCCAAAGTCGAGGCGTGAAGGGGCTGATTACTCTGCGTACTCCGCTATGCAAAATGTTCAGGAACCTCAGAAAACAAACCCAAGGCTCTTACGGGCCAGACGATGAGCTCCAACGGACCAGCTGTGAAGAGGAGACGGTCTCTATGGTCAATCCTATCCTAATCTCACCTCGTCTCCAGGACCCCGAAAAATGAGACTGGAAAAGGCACGTCTGGGCACAAAGTGAAATCACTTGCAAAAACCAGTGAAACAACCACCAGTGACTGTCACTAATATAATCACAGTTTGGATACATAAAAATAAGCCGGGTATTGCAGCAATTTGTAAACTTGATGAGTCAGTGACATCTTTAATATCCACTCAGGGACGGCTTCTAAATTGGCAACAATAGAACAAACAGCGAAATGACTCATTGTATTCATGTCACCAACACAAGCGTTTATCAGGCTGCACGGAACCTCCTTCCACACCCACTCATTGTGCGGGCTTCACAACACAAACCTACAGCAGCGACGGGTGCGGTGCTACAAGACCGGATCAAAAGAACCATAACGAGTCAGGTCTGCAGGACGACACAAGGGCCGCGCATCATGCATCACATGTTTTCAAGACAACAAACACACCACACCAGCAATTTACCATTGGGGCCCCTGCACACAAGAGACAAGCCAAGTCTGACCTAAAACAATTAAAAAGGCAGGGAACAACAACTTAGGCCCTCCAGATGTTTTGAAACTACATCTCCCATGATACTGAACCACTCAAATTGGGTGGGCTTTGTGGTGAATGTAGTTCCAAAAAGCATTAAAAAAAAAAAGGACACTACCACTTACATAAAGCTGTAACACATGCTGCTGTTTTTTTTTTCCTCGTTTGAAATGCAGGTAAAAAAAGAAAAGTTAGGTTTTAATCTCGTTTCCATTTTGAGGATTTTTCCCGTGATGCAACATTTACCAAAAGCTTTACTTTGTGGCTCTTGTTTATTTAATCTACATTATTTAAGTTATTTATTTATTTGCAAAGTATTTTTCCAGGAAGGATACATTGAGATTTCTCTCGATTTCAAGTATATCAATGAGGTGGCGGCTAGAATTGTTCAAGGCTAACTGAGATAAGAGATGGCAGCTGAATGAGATATGACAAGGAGCTTAAAAGACTTCCAATCTACCCCCTGGTGATGTACTTTGAATATATCCCACACATTACAAATAATGTGAGTCAGTGATCGACCCATTCTCTCCATTCTATGGCAAGTGATGGGAAGATACAACACAAAATATATTACACAATGGATACATCCAGTGACTCAGAGTAAAATATTTTCGTAACTAAACAAGAGAAAAACAAAAGCACATGTATAAAATAAACACAATAAGGACATTTCATTTTTTGGTGTTAGTGACCCGTTAAAATATTCACAATCCAAAGAAATCATGGGAGAATCGGCGGCATAAACACAGCACTGTCTAATGAATGGCAAAGCACAAAAATAATTAAAAGTCCCATCATCAAGGGTTGGAATCCTGAGAAGATCCATGGGCCTGGCAACTGCTGTGCGACATAACGTCCATCAGGGACGCAGACATCAGGGCAGGTAGAGTTTACCAACTTACTGGTATTTGTTGTTACGCCTCCAAGGCTTATTCAGGCTTATTCGTTCAACCAAATACTTAAAACGTTCATCAGAACAGTAGCCGTTGACCGCCCCTATTACTAGCTCTAATACAAGTGAGCTGCTATATCAGTGGCTCAAACCAGAAACCAATAACTAAGGAGACGTCAACACCATCTCCTGGATTCTAAAACGGAATCCTGGTGTATATGCGGCATACGGAAAGTCTGACTCATCACTAGAGGGGGTCATGCACTAACCGCTGGTCTTTTAGTCAAAGAATGGTGGATTTAGATTGGTGACCACATTATGGCTGCCAGATCGGCCATGTATTCCTGTAGGAAGGCCATGTAGGAAGGAAATCAGGGCAGGTCCTCTGGGATTCCTTTATGATTTCTTACCTGCAGCGTATGGATTCTACACACAACAGGGTTATATTGTCACACACTGCCCATCAGCATGCATAAAGTATATGTGTCCATGGCTGATCTGGCAACCCTAGACCACAGTGTATTCACAGCTGGGGGCACCTCCACCCGAGTTTTCATTAAAGAGGTTATTCACTAACCTCCGATTTGGCCCCGAGTTCCACCAAACGCTGAAGTTGACTGTTCGGTGCAATCTGGGTCAATTTGTCCATTCCCTAAACTGTCAATTCATCAAATATAAGTGAATTGACAGCAAAATCCAGAGCAATTCGGGGGGCGTGTCCAGACCTCGAGGAGAGCAGACGTCTTCCTGTGGAGCTCCGGGTTGTGACTCTGATATTCAGTTGTATACAACCATTACCTTACTTTAAACCCGACGTGCTCTCCTCCGGTGGATCACTGAAGACCCTGGGACACGACTATATTAATCTGCGGCTGAAACGAGGGAGGGAGTAAAGATTGGGCCCCTTCTTGCCTCAACGTGCTGCAGGTGGCGGCCATTTTGTGGCCTAGATTGGTGCTCCTGTGAACCGGCGCTTACACGGGAGCTGCCTCCGCATACCTACCTAGATGGGTAAGAAGACCGGTAGGACGGGGGCGGCAGGCACACTCACCCCGGACATCTGCACATCGCTGGGAGCCAGCCGCGAGGTAGAGACGCGGCGCCAGGGATCTGGAGCGCCGCCGAGGCCCCCTGGTGGAAGGTCCCTGCCTGCACCAGGAGAGGACTTGGGAGAGCTGCCCCCTGAGCGGCCGCTTACTGCAGCGGATTTACATGCAGTCATGGAGGATTTTCGCTCCTTGTGGCGACAAGACCTGTGCGAGGTGCGTGCAGCATTGGAACCTCTGCAGACCCAGCTCAGTGCCATCCAGGTGCAGGTACAGGAGACGGAGAAGACGCAGGCTGAAGCTACATCTCGATTAGATGACCTTCATTTACAAGTGGCCCGTTTAAGCTCTGCGGTGCGGTGCTGTCGCTGGAAGATCGTCACCGCCGGCGGAACCTCCGGGTGCGAGGGATACCTGAAGAGGTTCGGACCGAGGACCTGCTGCCCTATGTGTTGGGCCTGATTTCTCACCTCCTCTCTGCTGGGGGTGTTCCTGTGGAGTCTCCGATCCTGTCGGTCCTGCGCCTTCGTAAAGCTGCTGCCGCGCCGGAGACGGCTCCTCGCGATGTCCTTGTTACAACTCGCTCTGTGGATGTTCACTCCCGGATCCTTGCAGCCGCTGGCCCATTGTTCCGAGTTACCTACGCCTCCAGATGTCTTATTTTCTTCCGTGACCTTTCCTTTCTGGCGTTGGTGGCTCGGAGGCGCTTCCGTGAGGTCACCTCCCAATTGCGAGACCGGGGAGTCCGCTATAGATGGGGGGGCTTCTGATTCCCTCATAGTGCTGCTTGAAGGTAAACCCCACCCAGCGGCGACCTTAGAGGAGGCGAGAGTCTTGCTCGCAGCAGTGGGAGTTGAGTCTTCACCACTGACCCCGATGGCCCCGCTGATGGATCCGGGCTGAGGCCCTCAGTATAATCGGTTGTCCCAGTTCTTACTTGGACGTGGTTGCCCCTCCACACCTTTCCCCCATTTCTGATGATATATCCCTTGGAAGACTATACAGTCTTGTTTTGTCTCCCTTACGGTACAATGCTGCATGATGAACAGAGACTCTTTTACTCTCCCCCCTCTCCCAGTTTGCAATTGGTGTGCAGGACTTGGCTGCTTATGGGGCTCCAACGGCGGCTCTGGGTCTTTTTCCCGCCCCCCCCCTTTTTTTTTTTTTTTTTTTTTTTGTGGTAGGAATAAGGGTGGCAACAGGTGAGCTGACTGAGTGGGCACCATGGCTCTACCTGCTCTTTTGGCCCTGGGTCGCCCGGCCATGCGGCCTCTTCCATGGCCCCTTGTCCTTTTGATAAGAAGCAGGGGTGAGCCGGGAAAGTCGCGTCCTCGTATTGGCAATCCTCCACTTTTTCTCCCCACTTGGTTTATTTATTTATTTTTGTACGCACCACTGCCCTAAGCTGCCTTCATGGCCCCTCCGTGTGGACCTTGTTGACGTTATCATCCTGTTTATACCCTCCCTTTTGTTCCCCCCTCCCTATTTTACTACTCTCTTTTCTTTCCTGTTTTCTATGCGCTGACTCTCTTTGGAATACGTTTGATTGTTTACCCTTGTTTGTTTCTCTTACATGCTCATATACTGGCCCTGCGAGGCCATCTTTGCAGGTCGACGTGTGACCTTTTCTATTTTTACAAAATAAAATCTTGAATAAAAAATCCGGAGCAATTCAGCGGCACCGAAATTGCCCCATTGAAGACTATCGCTCGACAGGTTTAAAAACAGGAGAAAACCCATAGGATTCAATGCAATAAATGGAATTTCTAAAAATAAGAATTAGTTTATTCTTTTAATTTCTTGCAAAAACCCATTATTTTTAGACAACATTTTTGTTTTCTTTTGTAACAGACTTTTTTTAAAGGAACTTTTATTATTTGGACACATTTTATTGATTTATGCTCCTGTTAGGAGAATAGGTAACTTCTTTTTCTCAATTCAGCGGTTTTTACCGATGTCTGCTTCGGCGACACTGACCATTCGCTAAATAGCGAATTCACCGTATTTTCAGTGAAATGGAATCACCGATTATGCAACGCACTGAAACGTTGTGAATAGACCCTTTAGGTCGGGGTCAGACTAGCGTTTTGCAGAGCGGAAAGAACATCCGTGAGAGCGGATGTTTCTTCCACGCGTTGCCCGTCTGGCCGCTTCGCAGAGCGCAGTTAGTGCGTCAGCACTGCAAGGCTCAAACCTCCTATGGAGGATTGCGTTTTGCAGCTCCGTCGGACGCGCGTCGTAGCGCTTCGGCGGGGAGGCTTTTAGAACGTCTGCAGCACGCCTGCTGTAGCGTACATGTGCTACAGCGCGTGGCCAGACCCGAAGCGTCACAACGCTGCAACGGACGCCAGGAGGCACGTCAGTATGGGCACACAAAGGGTTCGCCGCACTTTTTTCCCCATAGTGTCTGCATTCACTGCATTTCAGGCGATCACCACGTTAAATAAAACGACATTTATTAACCAATGCATGAAACCGGTGAAACACTACTGAAAGGAGAATGGACGCAGTTTACATATTTCACAGAAGAGTAACGGTGGCACCGAGTTCATTTATAATTACACACGAAAACCACTAACGCATTGTGTTTATTAAATGTGTGAGTGTCTAGAGAGAACACAAAAACCACACAGGGCACGGGGGTTAATATAGTACAATAAACACAATCCCTGAAATTCATTAGGAACCACAAACCCCGTTCTACAATGAGAGAAATGATATATCGAAGCACGTCTGTGGTAAAAACACAAATTCACCTCATGTGTAACACGGTGCCGAGTCAGCTGGAAGGGGGGGCACTAAAGCAACAAGGAAATTTAGTAAATTCAATTAAAATATGTGGCATTTGTCAGACATGGGCAGGAAAAAGGTATGTCAGAATAAAAACGCCTCATAAAATAACGTGTCCAACATTATACCCAGGTCTCACATAGGAAAAGATGCCATCACAGACAGTATGGATAATGAGGTTGCCTGGTCAGCCATGTTTTCCTGGACACATAATTTATTCATGCTGCTGGGCAGTGCATGAAAAATGACCACCTGCAGCATGTATAATCTATATGATGCAGGTAAGGAATCCCAGGTGACCTGCCTTGGTTTCCTTCCTGCAGCCTATAAATTATACATGTTGCAGGGCAGCACTTTTCCATGGGCTCCCCCTCTGCATTAAATAGTAATGTGTGTCCAGGAAAACATGGCCGATCTGGCAAACCTGACGGATATTAATCCTGTGTATGATTAAGGCCCGTGAGCAGTGGCGCAGCGTGGGGGGGGGGGCTGGGGGGGCCGAGGCCCCGGGCGCAGTTTTCTTAGGGGCGCATAATTTCAAAAGAAATTTGCGCCCCTGAAACTTGAGGCCCGGACTGACCCGCCAGGCCCTCGGGCGCCGCCCAAGGGCCCGCGGGTTGAGGGGGCCCAGATGCCGGGCAGCGGGAGTGCCTGCCCGGTCCTGAACAGTGAGTCCGTCTGTGTTGAAGGGGAGGCGGCTGCGTGCAGGCGCAGGTCACGCGGTCCGGCTAATCAGGTGGTACTGAGTCTCTGTACCACCTGACTGGCCGGACCGCGTGACCTGCGCACGCACGCAGCCACCTCCCCTTCAACACGGACGGACTCACACGCTGTTCAGGATCGGGCAGGCACTCCCGCTGCCCGGCATCTGGGCCCCAACCCCTGCTGGATCCGGAGCTGGGGCAATATTCATGTGTGAGCTGGGGCAATATCCATGTGAGAGCTGGGGCAGTATCCATGTGAGAGCTGGGGCAATATCCATGTGAGAGCTGGGGCAATATCCATGTGAGAGCTGGGGCAATATCCATGTGAGAGCTGGGGCAATATCCATGTGAGAGCTGGGGCAATATCCATGTGAGAGCTGGGGCAATATCCATGTGTGAGCTGGGGCAATATCCATGTGAGAGCTGGGGCATATCCATGTGAGAGCTGGGGCATATCCATGTGTGAGCTGGGGCAATATTCATGTGTTAGCTGGGGCAATATTCATGTGTTAGCTGGGGCATATCCATGTGTGAGCTGGGGCAATATTCATGTGTTAGCTGGGGCAATATCCATGTGAGAGCTGGCTGGGGCAATATTCATGTGAGCTGGCTGGGGCAAACAGGTTGGGGGGGGCGCACAATTCTTGGCTGGCCCCGGGCGCTGACAAACCACGCTACGCCACTGCCCGTGAGGACGAAAGGTCAGGACATTGCTAGCGCTGTCTCCACCTGATAAAGATCACCTTTATAGCCGGCTGGGAGTTCTGCTTTATTTCTTTTGGACATTATTCAAAGACATATGAATGTACTGTAAACCAATTATCAGCTCTGCAGTTTGATCATTGACATCTTAGGCTAGGGTCAGACTAACGCATTTTTCACCTCTACCGAACGCATAGACGCACTTTTGGACGGCAGACGCGATAGTGGTCATACGATGCGCAATTACGGCCGTGATTTTTGACGGAGCTATTAAAAACATTATGTTGGCCGTACATGTGCAGCGTCTGACGTCTCCTAATCACACACACACGCCGCTATGCCGAGGCAGTGCACTCTGTGCGTCAGTACTAGCGGTTACACGTTCTTGCAAAAATGCGTTCGTTTGCCGCTTCCGTTGTGCGGCAGCACATTGTATGTTGGCTGTCATTGGACGTCATTTGCTGGTACCACGGCCGTAATAAAGTGCGGCTAAACGCACGTTCGCACTGCGTTCGTCTGACCCCAGCCTAAGGCTGGTGTCAGACGAGCGTAGTGTTCATGTCTGTGATGGCACCTAAAAGTACGGCCATGATAGCATGACAGAAAGCCCATCGGAGCCTGACACATGAAGTACGTCCGCACTGAACTGCGGACGCACAACGGCCGCGGCCCACGGACGCAAGGCAGGCAAGAACGTACAACCCCTAGAACGGCCGCACAAAGTGCGCTGCATCCGCAACGTCTGCATAGCTTTGTGTGTGAGTGATGGAACGTGGTCAGACGGACTGCATTTATACGTCCAGCATTTTTCACGGACAAAATGGTTTTGCTTTTTAATTTATTTTCCCGCCTACATCCGTCAAAATATACGTCAGTGAAAAAACGGACTGTGTGGCCACTACTGCGTCTTCCGTACTGACGTACGTCCGTGTGCAAGGACGTACAGTCCGTAGAAATCACGTTCATCTGACCCTAGTCTTAGGGGTTATTCGCTAAGCACCGCTGCGGCAGTGAAATTGTTTTTCCTGGACACACATTACTATTTCATGCAGAGGGGAGCACAGAGAAAAGTGCTGCCTTGCAACATGTATAATTCATATGCTGCAGGAGGGAAATCGAGACAGGTCACCGGGATTCCTTTTATTTTTTCTTTCTTTCTTGCTGCATATGGAGTCAATAGATTGAAGGGTCGCACTATTATTATTTTTTTAATGAACTGCCCCTCAGCATGAATAAGTGTCCGGGAAACCATGGCTGATCTGTCAAACCTAAGCTCGGGTTACCAGATCGGCCAGATCTTCCCTCTCTGGGCACATACTTTATTCATGCGGATGGCCTGTGAATGAAAAATGCCACCCAGCAACATGTAGAATCCAATCATAAAAGCAATCCCATTTGTTCTGCCTTGATTTCCTTCCTGCAGCATATTAATTATACATGTTGCAGGGCTGCAATTCTCTCTGTACACTCCTTAGCATTAAATAGTAATAGGTGTCCGGGGAAACATGGCTGATCTGGTAACCCTACCCTAAGCTAGTGTCCATTTAGCTTTTTAACCCTGTTCTTAATTACGACTATAAGGCTAGGGTCAGATGAACGCATTTTTTGCGTTGTCCGTGAAAAAGTGCGTTCGAACGAATGGACGTATTTTTTTCACGGAATACGCGATAGCGGTCATACGATGCGCATTTTCATCCGTGATTTTGTATGGATCGTCAATAAAACCCTTTTTGCGTCTGGACGTTATGTTGGCCGAACATTAGCAGCGTCTGACGTCTCCTAATCACGCACACACGCCGCTAGCGGACGCAGCGCACTCTGTACGTCAGTACTAGCGGTATCACGTTCTCGAAAAAATGTGTTCCTTTGCCGCTTGCGTTGCGCGGCCGTACTTCATACAGTTGTGTTCAAAATTATTCAACCCCCAATGCTGTAAAGGGTTTTAGGGAATTTAGTGTACATTTGTAATTGTATTCAGAATGAAATCCTACAAGGACTTTTTAAAGAACCATATGCAACTAAAATGACATCAATTGGTTTTGTAATACAGTAGTAAATGTTTCTTTTGTGAATTCTTCATTGACACAATTATTCAACCCCTTAAAGACTACCACTCTGAAGAACAGAGGTTCATTCAAGTGTTTTCAATCAGGTATTGAAAACACCTGTGGATGTCACGGAGCAGCAATAAAGAATAATAAGCACCAATTAGGCAGCTTTAAAATGACTGTGATACTCAGCTCCTTCTAGACATTTACTGGTGTGGTTACAAACATGGTGAAGTCAAGAGAATGGTCCAGGAAGACAAGAGAAGATGTGATTACTCTTCACAGGAAGGGCAATGGCTATAAGAAGATTGCAAAGATGTTAAACAAACCAAGAGAGACCATAGGAAGCATCATTCGCAAATTCAAGGCAAAGGGCACTGTTGAAACGCTACCTGGTCGTGGCAGAAAGAAGATGCTGACTTCGACTGCTGTGCGCTACCTGAAGCGTAGAGTGGAGAAAAGTCCCCGTGTGACTGCTGAGGAACTGAGAAAAGATTTGTCAGATGTGGGTACTGAAGTTTCAGCTCAGACAAATATGGCGCACACTGCGTAATGAAGGCCTCCATGCCAGAACTCCCAGGCGCACCCCCTTGCTGTCTCCAAAGAATAAGAAGAGTCGACTGCAGTATGCCAAAAGTCATGTGGACAAACCACAGAAGTTTTGGGATAGTGTTCTGTGGACTGATGAAACAAAATTAGAACTGTTTGGGCCCATGGATCAACGCTATGTTTGGAGGAGGAAGAACAAGGCCTATGAAGAAAAGAACACCTTGCCTACTGTGAAGCATGGCGGGGGGTCAATCATGCTTTGGGGCTGTTTTGCTTCTGCAGGTACAGGGAAGCTTCAGCGTGTGCAAGGTACCATGAATTCTCTTCAGTACCAGGAGATATTGGATGACAATGTGATGCAGTCCGTCACAAACCTGAGGCTTGGGAGACGTTGGACCCTTCAACAGGACAATGATCCCAAGCATACCTCCAAGTCCACTAGAGCATGGTTGCAGATTAAAGGCTGGAACATTTTGGAGTGGCCATCGCAGTCACCTGACGACTTAAATCCGATTGAGAACCTCTGGTGGGATTTAAAGAAAGCAGTTGCAGTGCGCAAGCTTAAGAATGTGACTGAACTGGAGGCTTTTGCCCATGACGAATGGGCGAAGATACCCGTAGATCGCTGCAAGACACTTGTATCAAGCTATGCTTCACGTTTAAAAGCTGTTATAACTGTAAAAGGATGTTGTACTAAGTACTAAGATTGAATGTCACTTGGGGGTTGAATAAAACTGATTAATGATGTGAGCACAGAAAAGACATTTGTGGTTATTTCATTATAAATGTTATGTTATATTTGTCTGACCTACACGTGCCTCTTTGATTTAATTGTAAGCAAGATGACTGAATGATCAAAATCAATGTCAAACTGGCCAAAACATTCAATTTCAGTGGGGGTTGAATAATTTTGAACACAACTGTATATTAAAGCTGCGGCATGATGGGAGCCTGATCTCAATGCCGTGTGCAGAGGTAGCCCTGCATTTAGGCAAAATAGGCGGCCGCCCAAGGCCTGGCTCCCACCGGGGCCCCAAATAATGAAATATATGTAGAACGTTATCCAATTTGACATTCCACACAAGAAACTTTGGGTAGGGATTGTCAACCTCTGCCCTTTGAAGTTTTGGAACTACATTTCCCATGAGGCTCAGCCCAATCTAATGAGTGACCGAGCATCATGGGAGGCTTCAAAACATGTGGAGGGCCAAGATTTCCAACTCTTAGAGGGTTATTCATGAAGCGCCTGTGTTTGCTGTTGATGCAACCTACGACAGAAATTGCCGTTGTCGCAACCGTGGCAAACGTCAGTGTTTCACAAAAAGGAACCTCAAGCGATGGCGGGAATTGTTTGAGCGTCTCTTTGTGAAACACCTGAGGTTTGTAGCGATTGCAGCAACGGCAAACACTGGCAGCATTCCAGGAAAACCTTTACATTCGCGCACGCTTATCTACCAAGAGCCGTCTTAATTCACATGCAAAAAGTTGGCGAACGTCGCTGAAGAGCGGCGAGCTGGCCTTGGCGAAACCCAACAAACTGCAAAAAAAACCTCTCCTATTCAGATGCCTAAACCAATTAAAATGTGTCTAAAAATATTATAAAAATACCTTTTTTATAAAAAAAAAAGTGTATAACAGAATAAAAAAACATCTTTTAAAGTTGGAAACAAATTTGTCTAAAATTATTAAATACAAAAAAGTGTTCTAAAAATTTTGAAATGGAAATAAACGTTTTAGTTTTTTTTAAATAAAAAATTGTTACTTTTTTTACATTAAAACCTATGGGATGCACCTGTTTAAACTTGGCGAACTGAAACACCGAAAATCTGGGCATGTCACTGAAAGTTCAGTGCAGTTTGCCATTCTGTGAATAAATGTCACGATAATCTTTTATGGGACAATTTCGCTGCTGCCGAACTGCACCGTATTTCACCGTCAATTTGCCTGTATTTGGCGAATTGACAGTATTTAGTGAATAAACGAATTGCACCGAACTGTGAAATTCACCATTCAGTGCAATCCGGAGGTTAGTGAATAACACCAGAAGTGCTCACGAGTACCAAGGCGTCCTCTGGATTCGCTGCCGTGTCCTAGGAGAGGGGACAGCAACCTTGACCCTCCAGACGTTTTGCAACTCCCAAATTGCTTGGCATCTCATGAGTTTGGCTGAGGCTCATGGGAAATGTAGTTCTAAAACATCTGGAGCTCCCAGGTCTCTCATTGCTGTTCTAGAAGAACCAGGGACCCACTACGGGCATAATTATCCATTGCCTGCTCCCTATTACGAGTGCGATGCAATGTTGGCTTATTGACTCGGAATATTTGGTGGCGGCTAACAGGTACGGACTGGTACGGTCTCACATAGTCCTTAGGACCCTATGGCGAAAAGAGCTGCGCGTGCAGACTTCCCGTCCTGTCTTTTAGCGTGCCCATTCTGAGGTAGGTGCTGTATTAGAGCATCGCCTCAGAAATAAGCGCAGCGCAAAGCAATACATGCAGCGGCGCTGCAAGCCGCCTTATAACTTGGACAGCTGGAAAGCGCAGCGAGATGTAAGGAGCCGCCAGCTTTCCATTTCACACGTGTAAAGACGGGCAATAAAAGAGATAATAAACCATATGGCAGTCAACGCACTGCACACGGCACCAGGGAAATGTGTACGGCGCTGCGTCACTGTATCAATAAATCCACCCCTAATGTACAAGAATAAGGAGATAAGATGCAACACTGAAACCTGCCAAGATCTGCAGCGCGTCCCCTGGTAAAAACCCAGATATAAACAGAGCGTCACTTTCTACCAACGCAGACACAAACCCAGGCGGCTGCGATACATATATTAATCACAGAAGGTATATAGTGTTACCGTTATGATGCACAGATACTGCGATTTAACCCTCCGACGACAGGACCCCAAAGCGACCAGCGCCTGGTTGTATTGTGGCCCCTGCCGTGGATGGCGCGATTATTTAGCTGTTACGGGGTGTGTTTCAAGGGAGGCCTCTCATTCTGCAACAAAGGGAAGAGTCAGGGCCCCATGGAGCCACCGAGACCCTGAACATGTCATGGGCTGTGACCCCCTCGTATGTGTGTGTATATGTGTGTGTGTGTGTGTGTGTTCCAGCAGGTATAGGGCCCTCAATTCCTCCTGTATCTGTTTGTGAATCCCTGACTTGCCTTTTTTGTATATTGTAGAATTGTCCTGTCTTTTGTACAGCGCTGCAGAATGTGCTGGCGCCTAATAAATAAACAACACACCAGGGGTCCCGCGCCCAGGATTTAAAGTGGTCACTTGCTCCGGTGCTGCAATAAGACACATGAAAATTGTTTCTTTTCATTAAAGGTCAGAAATCAACGTTTCAGACCCAAATGGCCTCTTCTCAGGAAAAATTGCCGCCGAGGGCCTATTGGATCCTCCGCCGAGGGAGCGCGCACCTATTGGATCCTCCGCCGAGGGAGCGCGCGCCTATTGGATCCTCCGCCGAGGGAGCGCGCGCCTATTGGATCCTCCGCCGAGGGAGCGCGCGCCTATTGGATCCTCCGCCGAGGGAGCGCGCGCCTATTGGATCCTCCGCCGAGGGAGCGCGCGCCTATTGGATCCTCCGCCGAGGGAGCGCGCGCCTATTGGATCCTCCGCCGAGGGAGCGTGCGCCTATTGGATCCTCCGCCGAGGGAGCGTGCGCCTATTGGATCCTCCGCCGAGGGAGCGTGCGCCTATTGGATCCTCCGCCGAGGGAGCGTGCGCCTATTGGATCCTCCGCCGAGGGAGCGCGCGCCTATTGGATCTTCCGCCGAGGGAGCGCGCGCCTATTGGATCCTCCGCCGAGGGAGCGCGCGCCTATTGGATCCTCCGCCGAGGGAGCGCGTCTATTGGATCCTCCGCCGAGGAGCGTGCGCCTATTGGATCCTCCGCCGAGGGAGCGCGCGCCTATTGGATCCTCCGCCGAGGGCGCGCGCCTATTGGATCCTCCGCCGAGGGAGCATGCGCCTATTGGATCCTCCGCCGAGGGAGCGCGCGCCTATTGGATCCTCCGCCGAGGGAGCGCGCGCCTATTGGATCCTCCGCTGAGGGAGCGTGCGCCTATTGGATCCTCCGCCGAGGGAGCGCGTCTATTGGATCCTATATGTTTTGTGTGTCTGTATCAATGTAATCTTTGTTTATAATATTTATTATTCACTCATACATTAACAAGGACTTTATTTATTTTATTTGAAATGATTCAGTTAAATATGAACATCTTGTATCTTTATCACACTGACCCCGCGAGCCAATCAAAACAACCGTAAAACCCAGAATCCATCATGTTGTGTGTGACTGTGGGAATATACTGTGTGTGTGTGTGACTGTGGGAATATACTGTGTGTGTGTGTGACTGTGGGAATACACTGTGTGTGTGTGTGTGTGTGACTGTGGGAATATACTGTGTGTGTGTGTGTGTGTGACTGTGGGAATATACTGTGTGTGTGTGTGACTGTGGGAATATACTGTGTGTGTGTGTGTGTGTGACTGTGGGAATATACTGTGTGTGTGTGTGACTGTGGGAATATACTGTGTGTGTGTGTGTGTGTGACTGTGGGAATATACTGTGTGTGTGTGTGTGTGTGACTGTGGGAATATACTGTGTGTGTGTGTGTGTGACTGTGGGAATATACTGTGTGTGTGTGTGTGTGACTGTGGGAATATACTGTGTGTGTGTGGACTGTGGGAATATACTGTGTGTGTGTGTGACTGTGGGAATATACTGTGTGTGTGTGTGACTGTGGGAATATACTGTGTGTGTGTGTGACTGTGGGAATATACTGTGTGTGTGTGTGTGTGTGACTGTGGGAATATACTGTGTGTTGTGTGTGACTGTGGGAATATACTGTGTGTGTGTGTGTGACTGTGGGAATATACTGTGTGTGTGTGTGTGACTGTGAGAATATACTGTGTGTGTGTGTGACTGTGAGAATATACTGTGTGTGTGTGTGACTGTGAGAATATACTGTGTGTGTGTGACTGTGGGAATATACTGTGTGTGTGTGTGTGTGTGTGTGTGACTGTGGGAATATACTGTGTGTGTGTGTGTGTGTGTCTGTGGGAATATACTGTGTGTGTGTGTGTGACTGTGGGATATACTGTGTGTGTGTGTGACTGTGGGAATATACTGTGTGTGTGTGTGACTGTGGGAATATACTGTGTGTGTGTGTGTGTGTGTCTGTGGGAATATACTGTGTGTGTGTGTGTGACTGTGGGAATATACTGTGTGTGTGTGTGTGACTGTGGGAATATACTGTGTGTGTGTGTGACTGTGGGAATATACTGTGTGTGTGTGTGTGGTGACTGTGGAATATACTGTGTGTGTGTGTGTGTGTCTGTGGGAATATACTGTGTGTGTGTGTGACTGTGAGAATATACTGTGTGTGTGTGTGTGTGTGACTGTGGGAATATACTGTGTGTGTGTGTGACTGTGGGAATATACTGTGTGTGTGTGTGACTGTGGGAATATAGTGTGTGTGTGTGTGTGTGTGTGTGACTGTGGGAATATAGTGTGTGTGTGTTGTGTGTGTGTTGTGACTGTGGGAATATAGTGTGTGTGTGGTGTGTGTGTGTGTGACTGTGGGAATATAGTGTGTGTGACTGTGGGAATATAGTGTGTGTGTGTGTGTGTGTGTGTGTGTGTGTGTGTGTGTGTGTGTGTGTGTGTGTGTGTGTGTGTGTGTGTGTGTGTGTGTGTGTGTGTGTGTGTATGTGACTGTGGGAATATACTGTGTGTGTGTGACTGTGGCAGAGACACTGTCAGGGTTATTCAGAGAGAGGTGAAAACCAGAAGAATGACTGGAGAAGTGAAAATTCTACGTCAAAATAGCTGATTTGGAAAGGTATGTGTGTTTTTTACCTGGAGAAATCGTCACATTAACACAAACCCGAAACATATAAACATCTCGCTGCGCCAGAATATTGTGATGGGGGGGGGGGGGCGCTTGTCCTGAAACTGGCAGGAAGCCTGACATTGTGGGTGACCAGGTGAGGGTTTGGGGGATGGGGTGAGGGTAACCTGGTCAGGGTTTTGTGACGATACTAACCTGGTACGGATTTGGGGGGTGCAGGTGGGGTGAGGCTGTCCTGGGGAGGATTTGGGGGGGTGCAGGTGGGGTGAGACTGTCCTGGGGAGGATTTGGGGGGGTGCAGGTGGGGTGAGGGTGTCCTGGGGAGGATTTGGGGGGTGCAGGTGGGGTGTGGCTGCCCTGGGGGAGGATTGGGGGTGAGCAGGTGGGGTGAGGCTGTCCTGGGGAGGATTGGGGGGGATGCAGGTGGGGTGAGGGTGTCCTGGGGAGGATTGGGGGGGTGCAGGTGGGGTGAGGCTGTCCTGGGGAGGATTTGGGGGTGAGCAGGGGTGAGGCTGTCCTGGGGAGGATTTGGGGGTGAGCAGGTGGGGTGTGGCTGTCCTGGGGAGGATTTGGGGGGTGCAGGTGGGGTGAGGCTGTCCTGGGGAGGATTTGGGGTGTGCAGGTGGGGTGTGGCTGTCCTGGGGAGGATTTGGGGGTGTGCAGGTGGGGTGTGGCTGTCCTGGGGAGGATTGGGGGTGTGCAGGTGGGGTGAGGCTGTCCTGGGGAGGATTTGGGGGTGTGCAGCTGTCCTGGGAGGATTTGGGGGGGGTGCAGGTGGGGTGAGGCTGTCCTGGGGAGGATTTGGGGGGGTGCAGGTGGGGTGAGACTGTCCTGGGGAGGATTTGGGGGGGGTGCAGGTGGGGTGAGGGTGTCCTGGGGAGGATTTGGGGGGGTGCAGGTGGGGTGTGGCTGCCCTGGGGGAGGATTTGGGGGTGAGCAGGTGGGGTGAGGCTGTCCTGGGGAGGATTTGGGGGGGTGCAGGTGGGGTGAGGGTGTCCTGGGGAGGATTTGGGGGGGTGCAGGTGGGGTGAGGCTGTCCTGGGGAGGATTTGGGGGTGAGCAGGTGGGGTGAGGCTGTCCTGGGGAGGATTGGGGGTGAGCAGGTGGGGTGTGGCTGTCCTGGGGAGGATTTGGGGGGGTGCAGGTGGGGTGAGGCTGTCCTGGGAGGATTTGGGGGTGTGCAGGTGGGGGTGGGCTGTCCTGGGAGGATTTGGGGGTGTGCAGGTGGGGTGTGGCTGTCCTGGGGAGGATTTGGGGGTGTGCAGGTGGGGTGAGGCTGTCCTGGGGGAGGATTTGGGGGTGTGCAGCTGTCCTGGGGAGGATTTGGGGGGGGTGCAGGTGGGGTGAGGCTGTCCTGGGAGGATTTGGGGGTGAGCAGGTGGGGTGAGGCTGTCCTGGGGAGGATTACATACTGTGTGTGTGTGTGACTGTGGGAATATACTGTGTGTGTGTGTGACTGTGGGAATATACTGTGTGTGTGTGTGACTGTGGGAATATACTGTGTGTGTGTGACTGTGGGAATATACTGTGTGTGTGTGTGTGTGTGTGTGACTGTGGGAATATACTGTGTGTGTGTGTTGTGTGTGTGACTGTGGGAATATACTGTGTGTGTGTGTGTGTGTGTGACTGTGGGAATATACTGTGTGTGTGTGTGTGTGTGTGTGACTGTGGGAATATAGTGTGTGTGTGTGTGTGTGTGTGACTGTGGGAATATAGTGTGTGTGTGTGTGTGTGTGTGTGTGTGTGTGTGTGTGTGTGTATGTGTGTGTGTGTGTGTGTATGTGACTGTGGGAATATACTGTGTGTGTGTGACTGTGGCAGAGACACTGTCAGGGTTATTCAGAGAGAGGTGAAAACCAGAAGAATGACTGGAGAAGTGAAAATTCTACGTCAAAATAGCTGATTTGGAAAGGTATGTGTGTTTTTTACCTGGAGAAATCGTCACATTAACACAAACCCGAAACATATAAACATCTCGCTGCGCCAGAATATTGTGATGGGGGGGGGGGGGGCGCAGGTGGGGTGAGGCTGTCCTGGGGAGGATTTGGGGGTGAGCAGGTGGGGTGAGGCTGTCCTGGGGAGGATTTGGGGGTGAGCAGGTGGGGTGTGGCTGTCCTGGGGAGGATTTGGGGGGTGCAGGTGGGGTGAGGCTGTCCTGGGGAGGATTTGGGGGTGTGCAGGTGGGGTGTGGCTGTCCTGGGGAGGATTTGGGGGTGTGCAGGTGGGGTGTGGCTGTCCTGGGGAGGATTTGGGGGTGTGCAGGTGGGGTGAGGCTGTCCTGGGGGAGGATTTGGGGGTGTGCAGCTGTCCTGGGGAGGATTTGGGGGGGGTGCAGGTGGGGTGAGGCTGTCCTGGGGAGGATTTGGGGGGGTGCAGGTGGGGTGAGACTGTCCTGGGGAGGATTTGGGGGGGTGCAGGTGGGGTGAGGGTGTCCTGGGGAGGATTTGGGGGGTGCAGGTGGGGTGTGGCTGCCCTGGGGGAGGATTTGGGGGTGAGCAGGTGGGGTGTGGCTGTCCTGGGGAGGATTTGGGGGGTGCAGGTGGGGTGAGGCTGTCCTGGGGAGGATTTGGGGGTGTGCAGGTGGGGTGTGGCTGTCCTGGGGAGGATTTGGGGGTGTGCAGGTGGGGTGTGGCTGTCCTGGGGAGGATTTGGGGGTGTGCAGGTGGGGTGAGGCTGTCCTGGGGGAGGATTTGGGGGTGTGCAGCTGTCCTGGGGAGGATTTGGGGGGGTGCAGGTGGGGTGAGGCTGTCCTGGGGAGGATTTGGGGGGGTGCAGGTGGGGTGAGACTGTCCTGGGGAGGATTTGGGGGGTGCAGGTGGGGTGAGGGTGTCCTGGGGAGGATTTGGGGGGTGCAGGTGGGGTGTGGCTGCCCTGGGGGAGGATTTGGGGTGAGCAGGTGGGGTGAGGCTGTCCTGGGGAGGATTTGGGGGGGTGCAGGTGGGGTGAGGGTGTCCTGGGGAGGATTGGGGGGGTGCAGGTGGGGTGAGGCTGTCCTGGGGAGGATTTGGGGGTGAGCAGGTGGGGTGAGGCTGTCCTGGGGAGGATTTGGGGTGAGCAGGTGGGGTGTGGCTGTCCTGGGGAGGATTTGGGGGGGTGCAGGTGGGGTGAGGCTGTCCTGGGGAGGATTTGGGGGTGTGCAGGTGGGGTGTGGCTGTCCTGGGGAGGATTTGGGGGTGTGCAGGTGGGGTGTGGCTGTCCTGGGGAGGATTTGGGGGTGTGCAGGTGGGGTGAGGCTGTCCTGGGGGAGGATTTGGGGGTGTGCAGCTGTCCTGGGGAGGATTGGGGGGGGTGCAGGTGGGGTGAGGCTGTCCTGGGGAGGATTTGGGGGTGAGCAGGTGGGGTGAGGCTGTCCTGGGGAGGATTTGGGGGGTGCATGTGGGGTGAGGCTGTCCTGGGGAGGATTTGGGGGTGTGCAGGTGGGGTGAGGCTGTCCTGGGGAGGATTTGGGGGGGGTGCAGGTGGGTGGCTGTACTGGGGAGGATTTGGGGGGTGCAGGTGGGGTGAGGCTGTCCTGGGGAGGATTTGGGGGTGAGCAGGTGGGGTGAGGCTGTCCTGGGGAGGATTTGGGGGGGTGCATGTGGGGTGAGGCTGTCCTGGGGAGGATTTGGGGGTGTGCAGGTGGGGTGAGGCTGTCCTGGGGAGGATTTGGGGGGGTGCAGGTGGGTGGCTGTACTGGGGAGGATTTGGGGGGTGCAGGTGGGGTGAGGCTGTCCTGGGGAGGATTTGGGGGTGAGCAGGTGGGGTGAGGCTGTCCTGGGGAGGATTTGGGGGGTGCATGTGGGGTGAGGCTGTCCTGGGGAGGATTTGGGGGTGTGCAGGTGGGGTGAGGCTGTCCTGGGGAGGATTTGGGGGTGTGCAGGTGGGGTGAGGCTGTCCTGGGGAGGATTTGGGGGGGTGCAGGTGGGGTGAGGCTGTCCTGGGGAGGATTTGGGGGGTGCAGGTGGGGTGAGGCTGCCCTGGGGGAGGATTTGGGGGGTGCAGGTGGGGTGAGGCTGCCCTGGGGGAGGATTTGGGGGGGGTGCAGGTGGGGTGAGGGTGTCCTGGGGAGGATTTGGGGGGGTGCAGTGGGGTGAGGGTGTCCTGGGGAGGATTTGGGGGGGGTGCAGGTGGGGTGAGGGTGTCCTGGGGAGGATTTGGGGGGGTGCAGGTGGGGTGAGGGTGTCCTGGGGAGGATTTGGGGGTGTGCAGGTGGTTCACATGGTCCCTGGTGATCACATGATAGTGAGGGGGTGGTTACTCTGTGTCTGGGCACCGGGTCCCCTCCATCGGGAGGCCGGGATGCGGGACCCGGGAGGAGGAGGAGGGAGGGGGGGTGAAGGTGACAATGGGGTTAGATCAGAGGATCCTGGGAGCCTCCGCCCTCCCGCCCCGCATCTCACCGCAGGGTAGGCCCCACGCAGGCCGTGTCGGTGCTCTCGATCTCCTGCAGGATCCGCTCGTGCTCGGTGACGCTCTCCAGGCTCTCGCTCTCCGCCATCTTGCACGGATCAGGCGGCCCGGGCTGCTGCCGGTGACAGGCGCTCCAGCAGCTCCCGAGCTGGTGACATGACAGCGGCGCCCGCTAGAGGGAGCCCGAGCACCGCCTCCCGCACCGACAGAGGGGGGGGGCTGCTGGACAGACCAGAGAGGCCCCCCCCCCCCGCATTACAGGCTGGAGAGAGGAGCCCCCAAATCACAGGATGGAGAGAGGAGCCCCCAAATCACAGGATGGAGAGAGGAGCCCCCAAATCACAGAATGGAGAGAGGAGCCCCCAAATCACAGGCTGGAGAGAGGAGCCCCCAAATCACAGGCTGGAGAGAGGAGACCCCAAATCACAGGATGGAGAGAGGAGCCCCCAAATCACAGGCTGGAGAGAGGAGCCCCCAAATCACAGGCTGGAGAGAGGAGCCCCCAAATCACAGGATGGAGAGGGGAGCCCCCAAATCACAGGCTGGAGAGAGGAGCCCCCAAATCACAGGCTGGAGAGAGGAGCCCCAAATCACAGGATGGAGAGAGGACCCCCAAATCACAGGCTGGAGAGAGGAGCCCCCAAATCACAGGCTGGAGAGAGGAGCCCCAAATCACAGGATGGAGAGGGGAGCCCCCAAATCACAGGATGGAGAGAGGAGCCCCCAAATCACAGGATGGAGAGAGGAGCCCCCAAATCACAGGCTGGAGAGAGGAGCCCCCAAATCACAGGATGGAGAGAGGAGCCTCCAAATCACAGGATGGAGAGAGGAGCCCCCAAATCACAGGATGGAGAGAGGACCCTCCAAATCACAGGATGGAGAGAGGAGCCCCCAAATCACAGGATGGAGAGAGGAGCCCCCAAATCACAGGCTGGAGAGAGGAGCCCCCAAATCACAGGATGGAGAGAGGAGCCCCCAAATCACAGGATGGAGAGAGGAGCCCCCAAATCACAGGATGGAGAGAGGAGCGCCCAAATCACAGGATGGAGAGAGGAGCCCCCAAATCACAGGATGGAGAGAGGAGCCCCCAAATCACAGGCTGGAGAGAGGAGCCCCCAAATCACAGGATGGAGAGAGGAGCCCAAAAATCACAGGATGGAGAGAGGAGCGCCCAAATCACAGGCTGGAGAGAGGAGCCCCCAAATCACAGGCTGGAGAGAGGAGCCCCCAAATCACAGGATGGAGAGAGGAGCCCCCAAATCACAGGGCGCAGGTAGAACCAGGGGGAATGTAAAGATCAGAAGTAGAAATGTGTCCCCTAAAAAGAAGCGGGTGCCCCAAAATCAGGAGCTGATTCCAAGGCAGAGGTACAGTGTGAGCCCCAAATTCGGGTATGGGGGGGCAGACAGGGAATTCGGGTGTACCCAATCCAGGGGTGTCCAAACTCTACAAAACCCAACAATGTCCCAACAATCACCCTAATTAATGGACCCTCATTCTGTTGCTGTTAATGCAGAAGATGATAAACAGAGACTGGTAAAAGAGGTATTTTAGCAATTAAATCTATTTACCCATTTTCTTCCCACAAGGACTGAATCCCATTTAATCAGCAGCATTCAGGGTACCCGCCGGCACTGCTTCACTGCTAGTTTCTGCTTTTCTGTTTTAGGGTGAAAAAGATTGATATCAGGATACAGAGTGAAGGAACAGAGGATTGGCTGTAAAACACAAAAGATTCAGCCACTTCTCTAATTTCCAGCTAAAAAACAAAATAGAAAAAAATGTAATGTTTGGCAGATAAAGGGACACACACTACACACCGTGACCTTTGGCAGAAAAAAACACTCAAGTGAAAGTGTTTCATCCGCCGACATAAATGTCATCAGACAGCCAGCGTTTTGAATTTCCCAGCTGATGGTCACCAATGACATCGTGCTGACCGCATCCTCTTGCAATGTGCATGCGCGCTCAGCCCCAATCCATCATTCTGTGCAGGCACTACGGAACTTGCGTTAAAAGTACACAAGTTCAGGGCAACGCGGAATTTGCGCAGCGTACACGACACAAGTTGGGCAGCGTACACGACACAAGTTGGGCAGCGTACACGACACAAGTTGCGCAGCGTACACGACGCAAGTTGCGCAGCAGCGTACACAAATTGCATTTAAAAAAGAAAGTTGCAGGGACTTCCACATTTCCACAGCTTTTCGCTGATTCAGAGGATGAGCATGCCAAAAGAGAAAAGGGGAGTATTTTCTACTAAATTTTAAATAAAAATACATAATTGGGCAGAATCTATATATTTTTATAAATTTTTTTGCAAAAAAAAAAAAATGGCATAAAGTTACATTTCAGTGTCCATTTCACTGGTTACGGCGTCCCGATCACTGTCCTGAAATGGGAATTTTGCTTTTATGTTAACAGATCGCCAGCATGTGAGGCAAGATTCCGAGAGACCGGAAAAAAAAAAAAAATGTAAAATGACAAAAAAATTTTGAAAAACAGTTTGATGCCAAAAAATGTAACAGAAAGTCGAACGGAAATATTGTATCGTATTAAAATACTGTCCAAAAACAGGAAAGGGACCAGTGGTGTTATTTCTGAAATATAGCAAACACCATTATAAAGGGCACCTGCTGTCATACTAGCCAACCTACAGGGAGCCGCCATCTTTGTGACAGCGTTGTCACGGCAATACGCAGTCCAGTCAAAGCTTCCGATGTTTACCTGTCAGGTGAGAGTAAAAGGGCTGGCCTATAGAGACAGCCAACCCCTGATTTAGGATTAAATTCAGAGATCACGAATGCTGCATTGCAATGATTAAATCCTGATTTTAAAATCGATACATGTAACAAAAATGTGCCTATTCGTAGTGGGATCACATGAGCGCACTAAATGCGTTGTTTGTAGCGCGCATCGTGCTATGCGTCATAGAATTCTGATGGATCATTTAGGGAACACACGCCATGCCTGCACACTTTTTTGCGCTCCGATAATTTGGTCGGCGTCAAAACGCAAGGACGTGCATAGAGACTTGTCTATGAGCGCGTGATTCTTTCTATGTGCAGCAGTACAGGACATCAGACGGGCGTTCATTGGCGTCCGTGTGAGGGGGAAACCGTGCAAGATGCAACGGCTTCTTCAGCTTCCATGTTTCTGTTTTTTTGCTTTGTTTGTTCTTTCATCTTAGGCTAGGGTCAGACGAAAGCATTATTCCCCGCGAACGTGAAAAAAGTGCGTCCGAACGCATTGACGTATTTTTTCACGGATTTCGCAAAAACGGGCAGACGACGCGCATTTTCGGGCGTGATTTTGTACGGATCGTCAATAAAACTCTTTTTGCGTCTGGACGTTATGTAGGCTGGACATTAGCAGCGTCTGACATCTCCTAATCACGCACACACGCCGCTATGCCGCAGCTGCGCACTCAGTACGTCAGTACTAGCGGTTCAGCGTTCTCAAAAAAATGCGTTCAAATTCCACTTGCGTTGCACGGCCGGACTTTTGTGCGGCCGTACATCGTATATTGGCCGTCATTGCCTGTCATCTGCTGCTAGTGCGGCCGTAATTATGTGCGCCAGAACGCACGTTAAAAGTGCGCTGGTCTGACCCCAGCCTTAACGTCAGAATTCGTGCACATCATGTGGTGTCCACAAGTACGACCGAGCAGAAATATGTCCATTATAAGTGTGACGTACTCCCTGCGCTCGTGTGGCCCCGGCCTAAGGCTAGGGTCAGACTGAGGCAGTGCGAACGCGCGTTCTGGCGCACTTAATCACGGCCGCACTAGCAGCAGATGACGGGCAATGACGGCCAATATACGAAGTACGGTCGCACAAAAGTCCGGCCGCGCAACGCAAGTGGAAAATGAACGCATTTTTTCGAGAACGTTAAACCGCTGGTACTGACGTACAGAGTGCGCTGCGGCCGCATAGCAGCGTGTGTGCGTGATTAGGAGATGTCAGACGCTGCTAGTGTGCGGCCAACATAACGTTCAAACAGCCGGATTTCCCTAGACTTCTTTTCACCCCATCGTCATGAAATACGTCCAGAATTGCGCATCGTCTGACCACTTAAGCGTATTCCGTGAAAAAATGCGTGCGCACGCATCGACGTACATTTTGACGGTGGCCGCAGAAAATGCGCTCATCTGTCCCTAGCCTAAGGGACACTAGCACTTCTATAAACTGTAACGCGATTGCTTGTGCATTACAAATAAATCCACCTTGTAAAACACATGCTGCTGCTGTATTTTCTTTCAAGTAATTGCATGTAGAAAGGAAAAATTAAAGTTAGGTTTTATATTATTTCTCTCTCATTTTGTTGATATTTTTCCCATGAGGCAACATTTACCAAAGGTTCTTCTTTACTTTTGTGGCTTATCTAATCTACAGTATTTATTGATTTTCATGAGGTAAAGGAGGGAATGTTTAGATAAGGCTGCAAGAGGCTATTGTTTTCCAGGCTACTCAAGATAAGAGCTGGCAGCTGAATGAGTTAAGACGGGGAGCTTATAAAAGATTTCTATATCACACAATGGATGCACCCCGTAACACAGAGGAAAATATCACACAATGGATGCGCCCAGTGACACATATAGAGGAAAATATCACACAATGGATGCGCCCAGTGACACATATAGAGGAAAATATCACACAATGGATGCACCCCGTAACAGAGGAAAATATCACACAATGGATGCACCCAGTGACACATATAGAGGAAAATATCACACAATGGATGCACCCCGTAACACAGAGGAAAATATCACACAATGGATGCGCCCAGTGACACATATAGAGGAAAATATCACACAATGGATGCGCCCAGTGACACATATAGAGGAAAATATCACACAATGGATGCACCCCGTAACAGAGGAAAATATCACACAATGGATGCACCCAGTGACACATATAGAGGAAAATATCACACAATGGATGCACCCCGTAACAGAGGAAAATATCACACAATGGATGCTTCCAGTGACACATATAGAGGAAAATATCACACAATGGATGCACCCAGTGACACATATAGAGGAAAATATCACACAATGGATGCGCTCAGTGACACATATAGAGGAAAATATCACACAATGGATGCGCCCAGTGACACTTATAGAGGAAAATATCACACAATGGATGCACCCAGTGACACATATAGAGGAAAATATCACACAATGGATGCACCCAGTGACACATCTAGAGGAAAATATCACACAATGGATGCACCTAGTGACACATAGAGGAAAATATCACACAATGGATGCACCCCATAACACAGAGGAAAATATCACACAATGGATGCGCCCAGTGACACATATAGAGGAAAATATCACACAATGGATGCACCCAGTGACACATATAGAGGAAAATATCACACAATGGATGCGCCCAGTGACACATATAGAGGAAAATATCACACAACGGATGCACCCAGTGACACATATAGAGGAAAATATCACACAATGGATGCACCCCGTAACACAGAGGAAAATATAACACAATGGATGCGCCCAGTGACACATATAGAGGAAAATATCACACAAAGGATGCACCCAGTGACACATATAGAGGAAAATATCACACAATGGATGCGCCCAGTGACACATATAGAGGAAAATATCACACAATGGATGCACCCAGTGACACATATAGAGGAAAATATCACACAATGGATGCGCCCAGTGACACATATAGAGGAAAATATCACACAATGGATGCACCCAGTGACATATAGAGGAAAATATTTTCTTAACTAAACATACAAGAGAAAAAGAAAGCACATGTAAGATATCCGCAACACAACATAAACACAATAAGGACATTTAATTTTTTTGGTGGTAGCGGCCCTTTAAAACGTTCTCTTGTGCTTATATGTTGTCCTAAGCTTTGTTCTCTGAGGATGGGCTGCTGCGTACTTTGTCATTTTCATTCTTTCACCCTTTTTCTGCTGCAACGTTTATACAGCAGTGCTCATTATGTAGCGGTACATCTTCTGCGAGGCGTTACGCTTCAATGTGTAGTTTATTTATTTTTTAGATCACCTTTATTTTAATTCTGTAGCGGACCGTTTTATTCAGTTTTATTTTTTTTAATTCTGTAGCGGACCGTTTTATTCAGTTTTATTTTTTTTAAGGACCTTTTTATATTATGTAGACACATTTTAATAAAATTTTATTGATTTAAACACCGTTTAGAAGAGTTTTGTTTTGTTTTCCAGAGTTCAGTGGATTTCGCCGAGGCCAGTTCGTCGCTCTTCGGGAATGTTCTCCAACTTTTTCATTGGGTTTCAGCGACTCCATTTTCAGCGCACTAAGTGAATAGAGAATTCACCGTAGTTTCTGCGAAGTGCAAGGCACCAAAATTCCGGTGCTTTGTGAATAACACCTTTTTGTTTACAGCAAATTGTAATTGTTATTATTCTCACGTGTGTGTATAGCGCCAACATTTTCCCGCAGTGGGGAGTGAGATAAAGATAGGAACCAGAGACAAGAGGTGTAGAGGGCCCTGCTCAGAGGAGCTTGCAATCTACTTCTATCTGTGCTCGAGGGGAGGATATTTTATAAGAAATTTCTTAAATTACAGTAAAACACATTGGTTAATTTCCTAAACATTCTAAAATGCTTTAACTGCCACGCCTGGGGTTGTCGTATCGGCGGTTGATTTAGGCTGGGGTCAGACGAACGCAGTTTTAACGTGCGTTTAGCCGCACTTAATCACGGCTGTGCTAGCAGCAAATTACGTCCAATGCCGGGCAACATACGAAGTATGGCTTCACAAAAGTTTGTCCGCGCAAAGCGAGTGGCAAACGAAAGCATTTTTTCGAGAACGTCAAACCGCTAGTACTGATGTACAGAGTGTGCTGCGTCCGCATAGCGGCGTGTGTGCGTTATTAGGAGACGTCAGACGCTGCTCATGTCCGGCCAACAAAACATCCAGACACAAAAAGTTTCCTGGTTTGGATCGTAACAAATCACGCACGAAAATGCGCATCGTATGACCGCTATCGTGTCTTCTGTGAAAAAAAACGTCCATTCGTTCGGATGCACTTTTTGACAGTCAACGCGAAAAATGCATTCGTCTGACCCTAGCCTTAGGGAAGCCCATTTTTCAGGGCTGCCGCTAGGCTTGTGCACCGTTTTTTTTTTTTTTTTTTTTTCGTTCGATTCGATTTTTCTGATTTTCAAACTTTTCGATTCGGCTCGTTTCGACCGATTTCTGTTTCGATTCGGTTCGGCTCGACTCGTTTTTCGTGTACATTTTTGTAGATTTGTAGATGTTTTCGGAATATCGACCATTTTTCGTATTTTTGTGTCACTTTGCTCGTTTTTTGTATCGACTTTTCGTGATTTCGGAAATTTTCGTTGTTTCGGAACGTCTTTTCTCCTCGTTTCAAAGCAATAAATTTCGATTTGACACATTTCAAGTCCATTCGAAAATTCCAAAAATATTTCGTTTCGGCTCCGAAAACTTTTCGGATCTGCCGTTTTCGGATCTAAAAATTTTCGGAAAATCGGCCGCATCCGAAAACACGAATCGGGAAATTTCGTGAAAATTCCGAAATTCCGAAACCAGAAACGCACATCCCTAGCTGCCGCTGTGAAGTGTATGCTGTAAGGCCGGTGTCAGACGAACGCAGTGATCACGTCTGTGTTGCCGCACAGTTTATCGCCCGTCGTAGCATAGAATCATGATCAATGGAGACCCACACATTAAGTACGTGCGCACCGAACTGCGCACACACAACGCACGTGGCAAACGGACGCAAGTTAGGCAAGAACATAAAACAGCTAGACGGACGCGTAGAGTGCGCCACATCCGCGTAGCGTTCTGTGTGAGTGATGAGATGTCAGACGCAGCGCATTTGCGACGTCCAGCACCTTGACGCACACAATGGCTTTTCAGATCCTATTCAATTTTTTTATCATTTTTCATATTAATTTTATTTCCCATTGTTTTTTTTTTTCTACGTCCGTCAACAAAACCGTATCGTGTGGGGTCTACAGTATCTTCTGTCAGTATGTCCGTCCGTTGTGCACGCACGCAGAGTGCGCTCACACTGCGTTCGTCTGACATTAGCCTAAGCAAGCATCCCAAAATTCAAAATCATGGTCTGATGGTCTTAACCCCCTTCACTACCAAGCGATTTTTGTTGTAAATTTTCTTAATTTAACATTTATTTGAAACCTGGGATGTGAAGTTAACAATTAAATATAGGGTGAAATAGACGTTTCGCCCAGAAATTATTTTAACTTTGAGGCTAGGGTCAGACTAACGCATTTTTCGCGTTGTCCGTGAAAAAGTTCGTTTGAACGAATGGACGTATTTTTCCACGGAATACGCGATAGCGGTCATACGATGCGCATTTTCGTCCGTGATTTTGTACGGATCATCAATAAAACACTTTTTGTGTCTGGACGTTATGTTGGCCGGACATGAGCAGCGTCTGACGTCTCCCAATCACGCACACACGCCGCTAGCGGACGCAGCGCACTCTGTACGTCAGTACTAGCGGTTTGACGTTCTAGAAAAAATGCGTTCGTTTGCCACTTGCGTTGCGCTGCCCCACTTTTGTGCGGCCGTTCTTCGTATGCTGCCCGGCATTGGACGCCATTTGTTGCTAGCGTGGCCGTGATTTAGTGCTGCTAAACGCACGTTGATACTGCGTTAGTCTGATCCCAGCCTTAAACTGTCAGAATAATAATATTCATTTGTTCCTTTTTCATGCACTTGTTTTTCCCTTTACAGAAATATTGTTGAAATGTAAGATTCTGAGCTATAGATGGTGTGCCTTATCTTACACAATTTCAAACGGGGTCTGCATTATTATCATACAGACAGAAAGGACCTTTTGTGTTAGATACAGTAACTGTGATAAAGATAAAGAAAACATGTCCAGATCTCCTGCTCATAGGGATTTGTAGTGATCATAATGAGATTATTAGACATGCAGCTTCCAAAAAAATACCCATAGAATATAAAAATACCATCTGTATATGACATGATGCCTGTATATGAGAATTACAGTAACACCTTGTATCTGTACTGTACAGGGATTTCAGTCATAAACCCCTGTATCTTATCCCTGTACAGCAGTGACTGACCCCCACAGCTCTCCCTGTATTCTGCCCTCTAGCCGCTGTAATGTTGCAGTAATGTATTTGAACTTTTTATTACAGTGATGTTTAGGGCTGCTATTTGCAGCTGATTATGTGTTTCCAGGGTGCTTGGAGAGACACAAAACAAAGGTTTTAATTTATTCACAGGGGACATACTCCTGCTTTAAAAATGTGTGAAAATTGTCTTTCGATATGCTAATGAGTGCTTTTCAAAGCATTACAATGCAAAATCGAGACAACTCGATTCTTTTTTCTGGTGTGGAGGGGCTTAAGAAAGCACACAGCATCCAATAATAAACATACACATTTTATATATGCTTTAAAAGCTTCTCTGTTTGCTGAATCAGTCAACAAAGTCCAAAAGAGACCACATGTAGCCCAGAATAAATGTAATGCAAAATTATACAATGTTTAGTTCTCGGCACTTTTTTACTGGGGGCACAACTGCGCAGTTCGGTTAATTTGGCTGTTTGGAAAACTAAGCCCTCTATATTCTGTAGGAATGGGTGGATATTCACACTTCATTTGCAGGATTCACTTTTGGTTAGGGATGTGCGTTTCGGGTTTCGGAATTTTCACGAAATTTCCCGATTCGTACATTCGGATTCGGCCGATTTTTCCGAAAATTTTCGGATCCGAAAACAGCAGATCCAAACAAATTTTCGAGCCGAAATGAAAACGTTTCGGAATTTTCGAATGGACTAGAAATGTGTAAAATCGAAATTCATTTTCGTTCCCTTTGTGAATTCGGTTCCATTTCAGTAAATTTCAGACATCGTACTTATATCGCTGATTCTGTAATTAAATTTTGTATCATTCCCATCTAAATGTATCCTTCCCGGGAAACCAGAGAAATCTCAATGTATCCTTCTTGTAAAACATGAGAAATCTCAATGTATCCTTCCCGGGAAACCAGAGAAATCTCAATGTATCCTTCTTGTAAAACCAGAGAAATCTCAATGTATCCTTCTTGTAAAACCAGAGAAATCTCAATGTATCCTTCTTGTAAAACCAGAGAAATCTCAATGTATCCTTCCTGGAAAACCAGAGAAATCTCAATGTATCCTTCTAGTAAAACATGAGAAATCTCAATGTATCCTTCTTATAAAACATGAGAAATCTCAATGGCAGAATTATCATATCGTATAATTATCGTATCCGAAAAACCATTAGTTTACGTCAAAACGAATAGACACTTTGAAACGAGGAGAACAGATACGAAACACGAAAATTTCCGAAATCACGAAAAAAAAGTCGATACGAAAAACGAACCGAACCTAAACGGAAATCGGTCAAAACGAGTCGAAACGAAAATTTACAAAATCCAAGCGAATCGAACCGAAAAAAAATCGGTGCACAAGCCTACTTTTGGTCTGTTTCGTTGGAATTTTTAACCCTCCATGGGTCATTCACTAAGCACCAATGTTGCAAACTATGGTAAACCTTGACTATCCAAAGGAGGGTGATCCAACACGTCTTGCGGAGTTCCTGCAAATATCCGTGCCACCATTATTCTAACATTAAAAAGAGTAAATTTTGGCTATCCTCAATTCTCCATTCTGTTAACGCTGTTTGCAACACCAGCGAATATACATTTGCTCATTTTTTTTTTTGTCCTATACAAACAACGGTAGAAAGCAATGCTAGACAACTTCGGCTGAAACGCCGATGTATACTGTTGGGAACTCTTAAGATAATGGTGCTCTCTCGTTCGGTGCGCTTCGGCAATTTGCAGTTTGCCTACCTTGCGGTGAATTAAGTATTCACTGCAGGGTCCCTGAAGTGCGCCAAAGGGGATCAGCCAAAAATAGCCAAACTGACTGCCGCACGCCAACGAAAAAACGCGATCAGCTGCCGAATGTCGCCAAACTGGTAAAAAATAAACAAAAAAAAAGGTGTTTAAAACAAAAAGGCATGGAAATAATAATAAAAAAAGGTCTGTTACAGATTGAAAAAAAAAAAAGCCATGAAAAAAAATGGGAATCAAAAATTTTGCCTAAAAAGATAAATGTTTTTTTATTGGGAAGACTAATAGACTGATTTTTAATGTGAAGAATTTAAATCCATTAAACAACTGCATTTGATTCTTTTGTTAACATAAGAGGTTAGTAAATATAGCTATTATTATATATATATTTTTTTAAATAAAATTGCAGCACAAAAAGAAAAAAATATTTGCCTAAAAAATAAAAGGGCTTTTTGCTGCAAATGAAAAGAAATAAACTGTGGAATAAAAATAATGGTAATTTTTTTTTTACATTGAAATCTATGGGATTTGCTGTCAAACTGAACCACCTAAGGCTGAGGTCAGACAAAAGCATTTTTAACGTGCGTTTAACCGCACGAAATCACGGCCGTGCTAGCAGCAAATGACGTCCAATGCCGGGGAACATACGACGAACGGCCGCACGAAAGTTCGTCCGCGCAACGCAAGTGGCAAACGAACGCATTTTTTCTAGAACATCAAACCGCTACTACTGACGTACAGAGTGCGCTGCGTCCGCATAGCGGCATGTTTGCGTGATTGGGAGACGTCAGACGCTGCTAATGTCCGGCCAACATAACGTCCAGACGCAAAAAGTGTTTTATTGATGATCCGTCCAAAATCACGGACGCAAATGCGCATCGTATGACCGATATCGTGTATTCCGTGACAAAATACGTCCATTCGTTCGAACGCACTTTTTCACGGACAACGTGAAAACTGCGTTAGTCTGAACCTAGCCTAAAATCAGGGCATTTCGGTGCAGTTCGGTGTCTGTAAATAGATTAACCCTTACTTCTCTTTTGGGATGATTTCTCTGCCCCCGAAGGTCACCAATCTGAGGCGAACTGCACCGTATTTCACTGTCGATTCACCAGTATTTGGTGAATTGACAGATTTCTGAATAGCCAAACTGCCACGAAATTGCAACATACGGTGAAATTCGGTGGTAAGTTCGGCTCTTATTGAATAACCCCTTTAAATAAAAGCTACGGCAGAGGTTACGGTGGAAACACCACTGACACCCACACTGAAGAACTTCCGAAGAAGCCAAGGTATAAAGTACAGAGGACAGACCGCAGTGCACGTTCCACAAATAGTGAATTCTCCATAGTTTCGTCGTCCTTGATCCCCCGTAGTCTGCCGGCGTTCCCACGCTTTTTCGATGAAGGAATGTTGCTTAGTGAATAACCCCCTTGTAATTCTTAACGCTGCGGAGGAACGTTACCTTAATGTGGATCCCAGCGGTAATTCTAGCGTCTCTATCTCTGCGCACACTTTTTCGTAAATCTTATCCCCGGTGTTGTCTTCCAGGCATCTCTCCGGTGTCGCCGTGCTGCTGGCCGCGGCCATTCTTCTGGATCGCAAGCTTCCCTTGGATTGGAACTTTCTGCTGGTTTATTTTCCGCTTTCTTTATTTTCCAGAGAAATATAGCGCAGTCAGCATATCCAGCTGAAACTGACCCCACCTGACCTTTAAAAATGCTGAATAGGAAACCAACAAAAGGAAATCAGTTAATACTCATGGACGCAGATAACAACCAAAACAGAGGAATGTAGAGACGTTTAAAGGGGCTTTTCCTTCTTGCAAAGTCTTCATATTTCGAATGATGAGAAAATAAAATACATTTTCACAGCAAACCTTGATCATTTACACCAAAATAACAACCGCTCAGGGATCAGTGGCGACTAGGAACAATATGTAGGGGGGCACATAAGATACCAGTCAAAACTGGGGGGGCACTAATAATTTTCACCACTAACAGGGTTATTCAAAGAGCTCCGAATTGCTGGCGAAAGGTAACCTAACAGTGAAATTCAGCGTACGGTTACCTTTACTGGCCATTCGACTATCCAGAGAGCAGGCAGTCCGCCAAATGTTGGCGAAGTGCATGCACATACGGTCAGTGGCGTAGCGTGGGTTGTCAGCGCCCCGGGGCCAGCCAAGAATTGTGCGCCCCCCCCCCAACCTGTGGACACGTTATCGATATTGCCCCCAGCTCTCACATGGATATTGCCCCAGCTCACACATGGATACTGCCCCAGCTCACACAATATTGCCCCAGCTCACACATGGATATGCCCCAGCTCACACATGGATACTGCCCCAGCTCACACATGGATTTGCCCCAGCTCACACATGGATATGCCCCAGCTCACACATGGATACTGCCCCAGCTCACACATGGATACTGCCCCAGCTCACACATGGATACTGCCCCAGCTCACACATGGATACTGCCCCAGCTCACACATGGATATTGCCCCAGCTCACACATGGATACTGCCCCAGCTCACACATGGATATTGCCCCAGCTCACACATGGATACTGCCCCAGCTCACACATGGATATTGCCCCAGCTCACACATGGAACTGCCCAGCTCTCACATGGATATTGCCCCAGCTCACACATGGATACTGCCCCAGCTCACACATGGATATTGCCCCAGCTCACACATGGATACTGCCCCAGCTCACACATGGATACTGCCCCAGCTCACTCATGGATATTGCCCCAGCTCTCACATGGATACTGCCCCAGCTCTCACATGGATTTGCCCCAGCTCTCACATGGATTTGCCCCAGCTCTCACATGGATATTGCCCCAGCTCATGGGATTTGCCCCAGCTCTCACATGGATTTGCCCCAGCTCACACATGGATATTGCCCCAGCTCATGGGATTTGCCCCAGCTCTCACATGGATTTGCCCCAGCTCTCACATGGATATTGCCCCAGCTCATGGGATTGCCCCAGCTCTCACATGGATTTGCCCCAGCTCTCACATGGATATGCCCCAGCTCACACATGGATTTGCCCCCAGCTCATGGATTGCCCCAGCTCTCACATGGATTTGCCCCCAGCTCATGGATATGCCCCAGCTCTCACATGGATTTGCCCCCAGCTCATGGATTTGCCCCAGCTCTCACATGGATTTGCCCCAGCTCATGGGATTTCCCCAGCTCTCACATGGATTTGCCCCCCCAGCTCTCACATGTATTTGCCCCCAGCTCTCACATGTATTTGCCCCCAGCTCTCACATGGATCGGCCCCGCTCATGGATTTGCCCCCCCAGCTCTCACATGTATTTGCCCCCAGCTCATGGATTTGCCCCCAGTTTACACATGTATTTGCCCCCAGCTCTCACCTGGATATTGCTCCGGCAGGGGTTGAGGGGACCCAGAAGATGTCGGGCAGCGGGAGTGCCTCCCCGCCGCCCGTCCTGAACAGTCCGTCCTGTTCTTGAAGGGGATGCGGCTGCGTGCGTGCGCAGGTCACGCGGTCCGGCCAGTCAGGTGGTACAGAGACTCAGTACCACCTGATTAGCCGGACCACGTGACCGGCTGCGCCTGCACGCAGCCGCCTCCCCTTCAAGAACAGGACGGACTGTTCAGGACCGGGCGGCGGGGAAGGCACTCCCGCTGCCCGACATCTTCTGGGTCCCCTCAACCCGCGGGCCAGTTTTAGGGGCGCAAATGCGCCCCTAACAAAACTGCGCCCTGGGCCACGGCCCCCCAGCCCCCCCCCACGCTACGCCACTGCATACGGTGCCTGTTCGGTGCCTGTTCGACGGCAGTGAAATCCCCATAGAGAAGCAATGCTTCGTCTATTCAGAGAACACAAACCAGCAGAGAAAAGTTGCCGAAATGCCCTGCCATTCAGTGGTTTCATTCGGCAGGTTTATTCAGGAGAATCCCATAGGCTTCAATGTTAAAAATATTCCCGTTTTAATTCAGTATCTAATAAACCGTTCATTATAATATTCTGCAGTAAAAATTCTTTTTACTTCTAGATTTTTTTAGGATCTTTCAAGCATTTTTCCGGATTGTTTTGCAAAAAAATTTCCTATTTTTTTTTAATGTTTTTTCTTTTTCTGTAACAGCCCTTATTATCATTCATTGAATCTTATATGTAAATTCCAGACATTTTCGTTCTGTAGTTTGTTTGCAAACAGCGTTTCACTTTTCAATCATTCAAGAATTGAAGAGAACGAAAAGTCACCGAACGTGCAGTGACTTTTCGATTCTCTTTGAATTACCCTGTGAATAAGTGTATATAAATAAGATTCCAAAACCCCAGAGTAATGTGATGCAATTGAGGCAATGATACTTTTTTCTTTTACTAAGCTGATACATAAATTTAATGTTTTGTTTGCCACAATTCTGAGGTTTTCGTCGACATCCGATAACTGTGTCAGCGACTCCAATTTTCGCACATTACAGTGACGATTCACCATATTTTCGGCGAAATGGATTCCCCAAATGTGCCAAAAAGCAAAGGATCTAAAGATGAATAGACCCTTTAGATTCTAACATCCATAATAACCCCTAAAATGCCATAAACCCAGGAAAGCACAATGAAAATAATAAACAGTGTGACCCTACCCATTAACCCATAAAATGCCATTAATCGAGGGAAAACATTAAATGAATACACTGTGAGGCATGTAGTCTACCCATTAACCCATAAAATGCCATTATTCAATGCAAAAAATGAAATAGATACACTGTGGGGCATGTAGCCTACCAATTAACTCCTAAAATGCCAGTAATCAAGAAGCACATGAAATATATACACTGTGAGGCATGTAGCCTACAAATTAACTCCTAAAATGCCAGTAATCAAGAAGAATGTGAAATCTACACACTGTGAGGCATGTAGCCTAACCATTAACCCATAAAATGATATTATTCAATGGAAAAAATGAAATGAATACACTGTGGGGCATGTAGCCTACCAATTAACTCCTAAAATGCCAGTAATCAAGGGAAAACATGAAATGAATACACTGTGAGGCATGGAGCCTACCCATTAACTCCTAAAATGTCATTAAACAAAGGGAAAAAATTAAATCAATACACTGCGGGGCATGTAGCCTACCCATTAATTCCTAAAATGCCAGTAATCAAGAGAGAATGTGAAATATATACAATGTGAGGCATGTAGCCTACCCATTAACCCCTAAAATGCCATTAGAAAAGGAAAAATTTAAATGTTTACTGTGAGGGATGAATCCTGCCCATTAACCTTTAATACATAACTAAACCAAGATAAAAATTAAAGTAATACACAATGTAATTATAGTCTGACCATTAACACCGTCACTGCGGAGCCATTTCCACCCTTTGAAAAAAAAATTGTTACGTGTTTATTTTATGATTTATGATTTTGTCTTTACACTGAATATGGCCATGTTTGGTATCCTAGGAAAGGCCAGACTCTGCTGTACGACGCACGGGGCCAGCGATGCAGTGGTCCAAAGATGTGAGGGAAGCTGGATGCTGATCCCTGATGGGGAGGCAAGGAATATCCTGGGGAGGGGGGGGGCATTTACATGAGCTGTACCTAGATTTCTTGTGAATTTCAAACAAAAACACCTTTTAAAACACATACTGCTGTTTTTTTTCTTCTTTGCAGGTATTGCATGCATAAAGGAAAAATAATTTTAGCTTTTATTTCCTGTTTCCATTTTGTGGATTTTTCCCATAATGCAACATTTACCAAAAACCTGTGCAAACATTTTACTTTGTGGCTGTACATTATCTTTTACAGTGTTTAACAGTTAATGAGATAGAGGAGGGAATGTTTAGATAAGGCAGCAGGGGGTGTATTGTGTTGTCAGGGCTACTAAAGATAAGAGCTGGCAGCTGAATGAGATAAAACAGGGAGCTTAAAAGACTTCTAATGTACCCGCTGGTGATGTCTTTTGAATACATCCCACACAATACAATGATGTGAGTCACTGACTGACCCATAAACTCCATTCTATGGCCAAAGCCACACAGTGAGGAGCAAGTGATGGAAAGATACAGTGTGGGGGGGGCGGATTACAACACAAAATATCACACAATGGATGCACTCAGTGACACATATAGAGGAAAATATCACACAATGGATGCACCCAGTGACACATATAGAGGAAAATATCACACAATGGATGCACCCAGTGACACATAGAGGAAAATATCACACAATGGATGCACTCAGTGACACCTATAGAGGAAAATATCACACAATGGATGCACCCAGTGACACCTATAGAGGAAAATATCACGCAATGGATGCACCCAGTGACACATATAGAGGAAAATATCACACAATGGATGCACCCAGTGACACATATAGAGGAAAATATCACACAATGGATGCACCCAGTGACACATATAGAGGAAAATATCACACAATGGATGCACCCAGTGACACATATAGAGGAAAATATCACACAATGGATGCACCCAGTGACACATATAGAGGAAAATATTTTCTTAACTAAGCATACAAGAGAAAAACAAATCACATGTAAGATATCAGCAACATTAAATAAACACAATAAGGACATTTTATTTTATTGGTGGTAGCGGCCTTTTAAAAAGCTTATGGAGGTGGGATATGGCATAGAAGGTTTACAAAAATACATAAGTAAATGCACATTGCTTGATCATATGTAGAAATCCAATTACAGCTCTAAGTAGCGTTACTCGTCTGATTGTGACTGTGAGCTGTGTTTGTGCGTCAATCATGTCGCGTTAATTTGGAATAAGATGCAGAACCAATGATTCAGAGAACACTGACACAGTTCTTGGCATCTTCCCTTTTTAAATCACATGTGAGTGTGGGATTATTCTGTAAGGCAGCAGAAGGTATAGGTTCATGAATCATACGCCGGACATAGTGGGGCTGTGCATGGAGTGTTTGCGTTGTTATTGTGTTTTTAAATAAACGTTGTTAGCAGAAGACATTATGGGATGTATATTGCTGCCCTCGGGATTCTGTAATTGAGCTAAATGATTTGTGTCACATGAAACTTCTAGATGTTACATTCTGTTTCAATATTCCAAGTAGAGTCTGAAAACGCCATTTATTTATCACTAATCTATAGGGGTTATTTAAAGAGCACCGAATTGCACATTACCCCCCTACGGTGTAATATCGTGACAATTCGGCTCCTCAAAAAGGTGGCAATTGACCAAATATTGGCAAAATACGGTGCAATTCGCCAGCAGTGAAATTCCCCATAGAGAAGTAAAGGTTAATCTATTCAGAGAGCGCCGAACAGCTGTGAAAAGTTGGTGAAATGGCCTGATTTTTGGTGGTTTCATTCAACAGGTTTAACCCCGAATCCCATACCTTTCAATGTCATTTTAATTTTTATTTAACTACTTATTCTTTTTCACTTGCAGCAAAAAGTCTCTTTATTACTCTATATTTTTTTAGGCATTTTTCGGCAAAATTTTTGATTCAGCTATTTTGTCTATTTTTATTATTATATATACATTTTCTTCTTTTTTTCTGCTGGTTGGCTTTTGCCGGCAGTGTTCGGCGGTTTATTCGGCAGGCCGTCGGCTGCGTTCGGCGGCTTATCTGATCGATTCAGTGATTTTTTTTCGGTGGTTTGTCTGATTGATCCAGCTGGTTTATTGGTGGCATTCAATGGATCGATTCAGCGCCCTTCGGGATCCCTGCATTGAATTTTGAATTACCTGAATTCATTCACTGCAGGTTCGGCGAATTGAGCTTGCCAAAAGTGCGCCAAAAGAAAGCACCAAGATTTCATTGCTCTTTGAATAACTCAAATTGCGTTTAAACATGATGAGTACAAAACGGTAAAAATGAGCTCAACAGCACACAGAGGGGAAATGGCTCAGCTGTGAAGGGGTTAAAATAATAGAATGATTTATATTATTAAAAAAATATATAGTGGTTACTGTTCCTTTTTTTTTTTGCAGGGAGGGGGCTGTATTCCTCTTCATCCAGTAGAAGAGCCTATCAGGGTTATCCAAAGAGATCTGAATGGCTGGAGAAAGGTAACCGAACGCTGAAAATCAGCATTCGGTTACCTTCTTGGCCATTCGGCTATCCAGAGAGCAGGCAATTCGCCAAATCCTGGCGAATTGCCTGCACATACGGTGCCTGTTCAGGGGCAGTGAAATCCCCATAAAAAAGCACTGCTTCGGCTATTCAGAGAACACAAACCAGCAGTGAAAGGTTCCCGAAATGCTCTGCCATTCGGTGGTTTAATTCGACAGGTTTATTCAGGAGAATCCCATAGGCTTCAATGTTAAAAATATTCCCGTTTTAATTCAATATCTAATAAACTGTTCATTATAAAATTCTGCAGTAAAGAGTCTCTTTATTTATAGATTTTTTTAGGATATTTTAAGCATTTTTCTGGATTTATTTATTTTTTTAACCCTTTCGCTGCTGAGGCATTTCCCGCCTCTGTGCTGAGGTCATATTTACATGTTTTGCTCATCATGTTTAAACGTGTTTTGAAGGCTTATTTTAGTATATGACCCAGACATATTATATATCGTTCTTTCCGGCAGACTCGGCAGATTCATAATATGTCATTATTATATGTATACGTCATGACCTGTCTGTATGTTATAACAAAAAATGCAATAAAATATGAATTTTCAATAATTTACAACGTGTAAAGTGTATTTTTTTCACATTTTAACATGCGAGCCCAGGCTGATTGTGGGTCCCCTTCCCTCCCTAGTTCCGCTCCTGTATGTATGTGCATATGTGTCTGTCAGCATTAATACCGGGCGAGCTTGCGTGGTTCCTGCTCTGCGGGTTAGGCCACCCTCTTTCGTGAATTAATGCCCCTTTCTCGTCGCCACCATCGCTAAGCGCAGCCATCTCAAGGACGGGTCCCACAATTGGTTTAAAAGGGCTTTCTTAATACATGTTAGGTTTATCGAGACGTGTATATACAAACGGTTACAATATTAAAGCTTTTCCTGAAAAGCCTAAACGTTTTTCTTTTTTGTTGTTGTTTTCTTCTTTATTGAATGAGATGAATCTTATCAGATATAAAAACGTGGTTACGCAAGCCGTGAAACGTTCTTTTCTGCTGGCGGACAGATGACTGCTTTATGCTTTGCTTCTGTTTTATTCTTTGTGGAAAAACAAAAAGTATATGACATGCAACGCTAGCATCTACATGTTCGGCAATTTCACAAGTAACGTACGTTGCCGATAGGGAACAATCGCTTATCTGTTTCCGCGGCTTTGATTGGGATCATTCCACTTCACGATGTAATGGTAAACGCTCTGCGCATATTAGGAAATATTATGCTTAGATTACGAGAATGTAGAATTTTGAGAAAACAATCGGGGGCCCTATTCCAGCTGAGCCAGTAACAGGGAGACCGGGAGCTGCTAGTGGCAAAATTCAGCAGGAACCATTATCCAAGATCGGCTCCCTCTTCCCGGCTCCATTTCCAGTAAGGCTAGGGTCAGACGAACGCATTTTTCACGTCTACCGTCAAAAAGTGCGTCTATGCGTCCGAACGCATTTTTTCACGGAAGACCCGATAGCGGTCATACGATGCGCAATTATGGCCGTGATTTTTTACGGATCCAAACCAGGAAACTTTGGGCATCTGGACGTTATGTTGGTCCTGACATGAGCAGCGTCTGACGTCTCCTAATCACGCACACACGCCGCTATGCGGACGCAGCGCACTCTGTACGTCAGTACTAGCGGTTCGACGTTTTTGCAAAAATGTGTTCGTTTGCCGCTTGCATTGCGCGGCCGTACTTCGTGTGTGGGTCTGCGTTGGACGTCATTTGCTGGTACCACGGCTGTAATAAATTGCTGCTAAACGCGCGTTCGCACTGCGTTCGTTTGACCCCAGCCTAAACCGCTGCGATGGGTGGGGGCGAAATTAGGTACTGGCAGCGAAGCTAAAAAATTATCAGTGGAAAGGTCTGTGGGCCCTCTAAAGCATAATATGATGTAGATCGGGGCTGTCAAACTCGGGCCCCTCAAATGTTTCTGAACTACAACTCCCATGATTCTCTGGCTACCTACTGCACTCAAAGAATTCTGTGAATTGTAGACATTAACATCTGGGGAGACAGACAGGGTTATTCAAAGAGATCCGAATGCTGCCGAAAGGTAACTGAATGCTGAAAATCAGCGTTTGGTTACCTTTCTTGGCCATTCGGCTATTCAGAGAGCAGGCAGTTCGCCAAATGTTGACGAATTGCCTGCACATTCGGTGCCTGTTCAGTGCCTGTTCAAGGGCAGTGTAATCCCCATAGAGAAGCAATGCTTTGGCTATTCAGAGAACACAAACCAGCAGAGAAAGGTTCCCGAAATGCCCTGCCATTCGGTGGTTTAATTCGGCAGGTTTATTCAGGAGAATCCCATAGGCTTCAATGTTAAAAATATTCCCGCTTTAATTCAATATCTAATAAACCATTGATTATAATATTCTGCAGTAAAGAGTCTCTTTATTTATAGATGTTTTGGGATATTTTAAGCATTTTTTGGGATTTTTTTTTGGCCAAAATTTTTTCCCTATTTCTTCCTTTTTTTTTTTTTTTACATTTTATACGTTTTTTTCTTTTTTCTGTAACAGCCCTCTTTATTATCATTCATTGGATCATATGTAAATTTCATACATTTTCGCTCAGTAGTTTCTTTGCAAACAGCGTTTCACTTTTCAAATATTATTATTATTCTTTATTTATAAAGCGCCAGCATATTCCTCAGCGCTGTACAATAACCACAGTATAGACAGGGTTACAATACATTGAACAACATTTGACAAACAGTACAGGAGGGGATGAGGCCCTATTCCCGTAGGAACTCACAATCTAGGAGGGTTGGGGTTGGAAACAGGAGGAGAGGACTGTAAGGTGAGAGTGATTGATGGTTGTGTCAGTGAGTTGGGTGGTAGGCTTCCCTAAATAGGAATGTTTTAAGGGAGCGTTGGAAGGAAGAGAAGTTAGGGGAAAGTCTGACAGTACGAGGGAGAGCGTTCCAGAGAGTGGGGGCTGCGCGTGAGAAATCCTGCAGTCTATCATGGGAAGAGGTGATGCGGGGAGAAGCTAGGCGCAGGTCACTGTTTGACCTTAGGGAGCGGGCTGGGGTGTATTTGGTGATTAGTGAGGACAGGTAGTGGGGAGCTGAGTTAGTGAGGGTTTTGTAGGTAAGGATAAGGATTTTGAACTTAATTCTGCAGTGGATGGGGAGCCAGTGAAGGGACTCGCAGAGGGGAGCGGCAGAGACAGAGCGGCGGGTGAGGTGAATTAGCCTGGCGGAGGGGTTCAATATTCAAATATATATACTCAAATATTCAAGCGAACTGTTTTTTTTTCACTCCTTTCGTCTGCGGTGTGGGGTTTTTCTGGCGGCTGCGCTGCGTGTGATCGGCTCCTTCTCGGGTTTTTCCGGCGTTTTCGGCGGGGTTAATCCAGATGTTTTTGCGCGTTTCGGTGTGCGTTCGCCGGGTTTTGTGGTGAGTTGTCGGCAGGTTTGCGGTGACTTTCCCCTGCAATTCGGGGACCCTGTGGTGCTTGCTGAATACACCGCAGGGTCGCCGAAATGGGATCGCCAAATCGAACCGAATTGAGGAGAACGAAAAGTCACCGAACGTGCGGTGGCTTTTCGATTCTCTTTGAATAACCCTGAGAGTTTGACAGCCCTAATGGCGATGGTTGAACATATTTTCAGACTGTCTCCAGACTGTCACGGCCGGCTGCATATTCTGAAATTCCTCTTCAGCTTTTTAGGGATTAAACTACAGAAATGAATATTTTTAAGTGTATTTGAGTATATGATGTGGCCGCCTTCTCCTGATAGAAGGTCTAGTGGACCTCGGTTCCCTCTAACCCAAGGATGTCACACTATGCCCCCCTCCCCCCCCAGATATTTATGGCCTACAGTTCTCAGAATTCTTTAAAAGCTTTAGATGGCCAAGGGATCATGGGAGTTGTAGTTCAGAAACAACTGTGGGTCCATAATTTGACCCTGTATCCAAGGCACATTGATGAATGATCGCAAAGGACCATTGAAATGGACACGGGACCAATTGAATAACAATTAATCCTCACCCCACCTGCAAAATAGGAGAGATGCTATTGCGTACCCGTCAGGTTTAATATGGGCACCAAGACAATTCTATTGCTTTGTTTGGGGGGTATTGTCTTGTTTTGCTTTTTTCTAAATGATACTGTAATTTTGGACTCTCAGGCTACCTTGGACTCTCCCTGGTTCAATGTGATTTATCAAGGCTATGGTCAAACAAATGGATGTATTTTTCCACGGAATACGCGATAGCGGTCATACGATGCGCATTTTCATCCGTGATTTTGTACGGATCATCAATAAAACACTTTGTGCATCTGGACGTTATGTTGGCCGGACATTAGCAGCGTCTGACGTCTCCTAATCACACACACACGCCGCTAGCGGACGCAGCGCACTCTGTACGTCAGTACTAGCGGTATGACGTTCTCAAAGAAATGCGTTTGTTTGCCGCTTGCGTTGCGCGGCCGTACTCCGTACATTGCCTGTCATTTGCTGCTACTACGGCCGTGATAAAGTGCGGCTGCACGCGCGTTCGCACTGCGTTCATCTGACCCCAGCCTAAGACAGAAACCAGAAAAAACATCATTTTATTGAACGTTTTGTGCAGCCGTACTTCGTATATTTCCCGTCATTGGCCGTCAATTGCTGCTACTACGGCCGTGAGAAAGTGCGGCTGCACGCGCGTTCGCACTGCGTTCGTCTGACCCCAGCCTAAAACAGAAACAGGAAAAACCATCATTTTATTGAACGTTTTGTGCGGACGTACTTCGTATATTTCCCGTCATTGGCCGTCAATTGCTGCTACTACGGCCGTGATAAAGTGTGGCTGCACGCGCGTTCGCACTGCGTTTCGTCCCCAGCCATAGATAGATAGTTTGAAAAAAATGGGGAAAAAATATATTATAATAATTGGGCAGAGGCAGGTTGGCAGCGAACAGTTATTTAAAGGTGCAAAAAAGAAACTCTCTTTTTTAAAAGGTTTTCCCTTTAATCATAACAATGTTAATAATAAATTAAATTGTGCAATAATGTCTGCAGTCCTTAATGTAATATCGGTATTATCCAGCAGGGGGCTCAGCAGACCCAGCTAACAATGCCACATTGTAACTGGAAGGTACATGTGACAGCTGTTGATTATATTGCAGGATAATGGAAATTTGTGGTTAGATACAATCTGCAATGTATGTTAAAGTTTGTGAAGAACCTATTGATCAGCTGTTAATCTCATGACTGGTGGAGGACCATCAGTTACGACTCCAGAAACATGACTTTCTTGCACGTGTGCAGGACTGAGGTCTATAATGGCAGATTAGTGTACAATTCAATTAAGTGTCAGAAAGGACCAACTGCTCTTCGTGCTGCCACATGACCCCCACCGTAAAACGCTACATTTTCAGAATTGGCTATAAAACAGTTATTAGGGGAAAAAAATTAAGTTATAGCCGTCTAACGTGACTCCTGACGACCACGAGAGCCGGGATTTACTCTCATAACCGGGAACTGACCAGAGAAATACAAATCGTGATCACCAAATTTAAAAAAAATACCGCCTCTAATATAAAAAGACATTTTACAGTTCTACATTAATCATCAATTCACACACAGGGTTATTCAAAGAGCTCCGAATTGCTGGCGAACTGAACAGTGAAATTCAGCGTACCGTTACCTTTCCAGGCCATTTGGCTATCCAGAGAGCAGGCAGTTCGCCAAATGTTGGCGAATTGCCTGCACATACTGTGCCTGTTTGAGGGCAGTGAAATTGGCAACGGACGCCATTTAGCCTCGACGTAAAAGCGCTATGATGGACGCCTAGAGTGCGCCGCGTCTGCGTAGTGACCTGTGTGCGTGATGACAAGGTCAGACGCAGCGCATTTGCGACATCCATCACGTTGACTTTCTGATGTTTTTTTTGGTCTGGCTGACTGTACCTGTCTTTTAAGTTTTATTAATTTTATTTCCCATATTTCCCTTTTTGTTCTACATCCGTCAAAAACAACGGGCCATGTGGTGTCTACCATATCTTCCGTCAGTACAAACGTCCGTTATGCACGCACACAGAGTGCGCTCAGACTGCGTTCGTCTGACATTAGCCTCAATGTTACAAAAAATTGCCCGTTTTTAAAAAATATATATATATTCAACCGTTTGTTCATTTGAAGCAAGAAAAGTTTTACTAATTTATTGTTTAGAATTTTTTTAAGGCATTTTTCTGTATTTTTTTTTTCCGGGTAAGTTTCGATTCTGATATTTTTTTGGCTTTTTTTTTATTATTCTGTAACAGACCTTTTTTATTGTTATTCATAGGAACTTCTCTATTATTTTCATGCATTATTTTTGTTGCAAACGCCTTTAAAAAACTGCAGAGTTTTTTGTTTGTTTTTTTACACCTGTTTGGCGGCTGGTCAGCTTTTTTGACGGCTGATCGTAGGCGTTCGATGGACTGTTCGGCAGATCGTCGGCTGCGTTCGGCAGATTTATCAGCAGCATTCAGCGGATCCATTTGGCACACTTCAGGGACACTGCGGTGAATGCTGAATTCACTGCAGTGTCGGCGAATTGAACTCTTCGAAGTGCACTGGATGAAAGAGCTCTTTGAATAACCCTTATAGTTACTCATTATAAAAAAAAAAAATTCTTCTAAAACTGTTCCATTATTTAAAACCCAAAAAGCTGACTATTGTCATATCTGATACTTACAAAGAATCACAAAATTAAACTTTTTTAGGGTTTGTTTTGGCATGCCTTTCCTTGCTATAGTCCCTGGGAGCAGCTGAAATGTCTAAATATTAATGTGGAAACTCGATATTGCATTGTAATTCAAGAAGTACCCAAAATTCACATCTAAAACTGTTTCTACATACTTTTGTAATGGAAGCTTAATGTGCCTCCTGTGGAGAAACAAAATTACAAATGTAATCTCAATCCTGTCGCCCTGTATTACTATAAAGAAGCTGCTAGTCGCAGCCCCCACCCTCACTGTAACAAAAATCTCAACAAACATTACTGCTGCATTACAGCAGCCAGAAAGAGCTGTGGGGTCAGTCACTGCTATGCATGGATAAAATTCAAGGAATTAAAACGAGTGAAAATCTGTGTACAATACAGAAACAAGGTGTTGCTGTAATTGCCATACACAGGCATTATGCTGCACATACAGATACACGGTGTTGCTGTAATTGCCATACACAGGCATTATGCAGCACATACAGATACAAGGTGTTGCTGTAATTGCCATACACGGACATTATGCAGCAGATACAGATACAAGGTGTTGCTGTAATTGCCATACACAGGCATTATGCAGCACATACAGATACAAGGTGTTGCTGTAATTGCCATACACAGGCATTATGCAGCACATACAGATACAAGGTGTTGCTGTAATTGCCATACACAGGCATTATGCAACACATACAGATACAAGGTGTTGCTGTAATTGCCACACACAGGCATTATGCAGCACATACAGATACAAGGTGTTGCTGTAATTGCCAAACACAGGCATTATGCAGCACATACAGATACAAGGTGTTGCTGTAATTGCCATACACAGGCATTATGCAGCACATACAGATACAAGGTGTTGCTGTAATTGCCATACACAGGCATTATGCAGCACATACAGATATTGCATTGCTAATAATCTCATTATGATCATTCCAAACCCCCATAAGCAGGAGATCTGACATTTTATTTATCTCTATCACATTTACAGTGTTATTCAGAGAAATTCGAAAAGTCATTGCACGTTCGGTAACTTTTCGTTCTCTGCACTTCGGGGTGATTCGGTGACTCCTAGTTTGCCGACCCTGCGGTGTATTCAGCAAGCACCGCAGGGCCCCCGTACTGCAGAGAAAACTCACTGCAAACCCGCAGAACACTTGCCGAACACTCACCGAATACTAACCTAACACTACCGAAAACCCACAACCGAAAACCCACAAAAACCGCCGCAAGAACCCTGCCGAACACAACTGAAAAACCAGACGATCCGTAGATCACAGCACAGAGCAGCCGCCGGAAAAAGCTGACACGCAGATGAACGGGGTGAAAAAAACCAAAAACATTACACTTGAAAGTTTGAAAATTGAAACGCTGTTTGCAAAACAATGACTGAACGAAAATGCCTGAAATTTACACATAATGATCCAATGAATGATAATAAAAAGGTCTGTAACAGAAAATTTGAAAAATACCTAAAAGATTCTAAAATATCTATAAATAAAGAGACGTTTTACTGCAGAATAAAATAATAAACGGTTTATTAGATATTGGATTAAAAAGGGAATATTTTTAACATTGAAGCCTATGGGATTCTCCTGAATAAACCTGTCGAATGAAACCACTGAACAGCAGGGCATTTCGGCAACTTTTCAATGCTTTTCGGTGTCTCTGAATAGACAAAGCACTGCTTCTCTATGGGGATTTCACTGCCCTCAAACAGGCACCGAACAGGCACCGTACGTGCAGACAATTCACCAAAATTTGGCGAATTGCCTGCTCTCTGAGTAGCCGATTGTCCCCGAAATGTCACCGTTTGTTTCGTTTTGTCCTAGGTCTGTATGATTGATTAGTTTTTATTATTTTTGCGACTGCTTTTTTGCTCATTACAATAAAGTTTTTTGTATTTTATTTTGATGCTGTCTTAGGCTAGGGTCAGACTGAGGCAGTGCGAACGCGCGTTCTGGCGCACTTAATCACGGCCGTGCTAGCAGCAGATGCCGGGCAATGACGGCCAATATACGAAGTACGGTCGCACAAAAGTCCGGCTGCGCAACGCAAGTGGAAAATGAACGCATTTTTTCGAGAACGTTAAACCACTAGTACTGACGTACAGAGTGCGCTGCGTCCGCTAGCGGCGTGTGTGCGTGATTAGGAGACGTCAGACGCTGCTAATGTCCGGCCAACATAACGTCCAGATGCAAGAAGTGTTTTATTGATGATCCGTACAAAATCACGGATGAAACTGCGCATAGTATGACCGCTATTGCGTATTCCGTGAAAAAATACGTCCATTCTTCGAACGCACATTTTCACGGACAACGTGAAAAATGCGTTAGTCTGACCCTAGCCTTACTGGTGGTTCTCACTGTCAACACTTTGTATCTCCTGTGTCTTCTTTTCTGTCCTTATTGTGACACGAGAAAGCTAATGATGGTTTAATGTATGGATGCTGCTGCCAAACCCGAATAATGCTGAAATCGAATAATTCTATTAACCGTTTTAAGTGATAGCGCGTTGTTGAGTGTTACGCAGAAAGGACGCATAGTGTATTCCATTGGCCAAAGCGCTGCTCCGTCCTGAGTGGTGGATTTGCTGATTCATATAACAGGAAATGCTCTGTTCAGAGAGATTGCCAGGAAAGCAACAATCAACAGTATTTCATACGAAATACCCCCAATTACTCCACTGTTCTCACAGCATATGATAATGAACATTTTCCTGTTTTCTGAAAAATAATAAATCACGAACGCAGCCGCGCTCGTAACACATGTCTAATTGCTGCATTGTTTCCACGGTCGGTTGAAATGAGTAGTGAGATATATATTTTTGTATTTGGCACCTGGGCTGGGAGACAACCTTGCTTAAGAACAAAAAAAAAAAAAAAAAAAAAACATAAGTAACGACAACATTCTAAGGAACCTCATCATTCATTGCTTCCCACATGGATACATTAATGTAAAATACAAATTCTTAACACGCCAACCCCTTGATCAGGGCCGGATTTATAACTAGGCAGAGTAGGTATGTGCCTACAGGTACCTGCCACAAGGGGGCACCTTGATCTGTAGAAAAAAAGTGTTTGTTTTTTTTAGAATTTACAATAATTTAGACCCCTGTATCTTTGGATCCCTAAGGGCTAGAGGGACATATGAGGTGTCGCTGGAAAGGTCGGATTATGGCCTTTCCAATGATTCCAAATATAATTGGTTACATTTCGGTACAAAAAAAAAACATCAAATAATATTTATCGCTTTTTTTTCTTCTAACGCAGCACTATTATTCAGTTAACAATTATAACGTGAACAATAATGCTGCACTAACTCAACTTCTCCTTTCCCACACTGCCAGCATTGTTTCATCAACAACCTAGACCGTGGCACTGCAGTGAGGAGACACAGGGTGACTTTGGAACTTGCATTTCTGAATTGTACACCGCTCAAGGTTAAGTGAGGTGTCATTGGAAAGGTCAGAGTCTGGTCTTTACAATTCTACCAAACATGACCATGTAATGCGTAAAAATAAAAAATTGAATAAAGTAAATTCCAAATGTATTTTTTTCTGTGTTCTACGGCAGAGGCAATATATACTTTTACATATAAAACAAACAATGCCACTGCACTAACTCAACTAAGGCAGAAGATTCTGCCCCTTCTTTTGATTTGAGCGCAGAGAGAAACTGTTTTTCAGTTTTTTAAAATGTTTTTTCTTTTTAAGTTTGCTCCAAAATGTTTAAAAAGTTATTTTGGCATGCCTGTTATTTTTTGTTGGTGGGAGGGGGTAGGGGCGCTCCACATTTCTGTACCTACAGACTTCTGAACTGCAAATCTGGCTCTGCCCTTGATTTAACACTATATGGGTTATTCACAAAGCGCTGTTTTTTTGTTGGTGTTGCCAACACCGGCAAAGATCACCGGTATCGCAGTGCCGAGAAAACCAGCCAATTCAAACAACTAAATGCAAAGGGCGAAAGGAGAAGATGGATTGTAAAGCCTGCCCTGTTGCTCTTTGGATTTATTTTAGCGTTTTACGAGCATTTGTCAGTGTCGATTTTTGAATAACCCTTTATTTACTCAATGGAGAAAACAGACACTGAACATGCTACTCTAAGTTCGTAAAAATGATAACGAATCAGCTATGCGTTTGATGACAGCCTTCTGACTACATAGAGTGGATCTATATAAAATTACCACACTACCCCAAAACCCACTCATGGCCCAGTACCACTCAAGTCGTTGGCAATAAGGAGACTATCCTTATATTTATTTATTTATTTATTTTGAGAAAGGATTTTACCAGGAAGGATACATTGAGATTTCTCTCGTTTTCAAGTATGTCCTGGGTGGCGAGTATGTACAGTTAGGTGTCTTGCCCAAGGACACTTACTGGAGAGGTGCTCTTGCTGGGATCGAACCCATGTCTCCACAGGCTCTCTCCACGCAGAGCAGTGATGTTACCTCTACTCCACCCAGCCTACTTTTTAATGGATCCCCTGCTATTCCAGCCGAGCTGCAAACTCTCTTTGCGACTCAGCTTTTATGGCAAGTTACTGTACATCCAGGAGTCAGCAACCTTGATCCACCAGGTGTTTTGGAACTACATCTCCCGTGATGTTCTGCCACTCATTTGGTTGGCTGAGTATCATGGGAGATGAAGTTCCAAAACATCTGGCAGACCAAGGTCGCTGATCCTTGCTGTACATCAGTGGTTCCCAACCCTGGTCCTCGGGTCCACCTAACAGGCCAGGTTTTAAGGATTCCCTTGGGGAAATGCAGACTGAATCCTGCAATCATTTCACCTGTGCTGTGCTTCAGATATCAGGCAAACCTGGCCTATTAGGAGGGACGTGAGGATCCGGGTTGGGAACCACTGTTGTACATGAATGCCTTCTTTATCGTTTGTATCGGAAGCGCTAACGTTATGGCATCCGGAGCATAAACAGCGATTCCAAGATTGGGCATTATTCTCATCTGCAGCCGGTGTTTATAAACAAAATTCCGGCTTTCAAAGGCTGCCATTGATTTTGCATTTGTCCAGGTGTGTGTGTGCCCATGTGTGCTTTGAGTCTCACCCTCCAGGGCTAAATTACTTTTCTCATGATGTGTTGTGGAGCACTATATGACATCACGCCGTACTTGTATAGAAGGTTGCCTTCTCATGATTGCATGATGTGAAGGTGCCATGTGTCTTATAAGGATCATCATTGATATATCTCATTATTAAATTATGTATTTCATTGAAATTCCCAACGCTCCAGCGATGGGGCATCCTCTGCACTCTCCAGGATCCTCCTGCTTACATCTGTCCATAGCGGACTCTTCTGGGGGGATTAATCAGAGAAATGGGGGCTTGGTTTCCCTGCCCAGACTGACCAACAGGGGGACCAGGAGAGAGTGCCACCTTTAAGAAAATTGTCCTGCTCTCTCCCTTCAATCGATCCTTTGCACAGTGGCTCTGTTGTTGACGTAGATATCTATGATGATGACTGGAGTGACAAGTTTGAGCATTTCTACGTGTTTTACAACTTTTTTCTAACTGCAACTCCCATAATGCAACTGCTGGCGAGCTAGATGCTGCATGCGGTGCTGTAACGCCGTGGGATGTACATCATGAAAATCTCAGACGGTCGTCTCATGGGGAGCCGCGTATGGATGTGTGAATGTTGCCGATAGATTTTAGTCATTTCCTGCTTTTCATTTTCCAAGTTCAGAAAGATTAAGGAAAATGAAACAATCCTAGTTAGGATTACTGGTGGGGAGTCTGGAGTTCAGCAGTTCACCTGTATGTTTCCTTTTTCAAAGAATACATTTTTAACTCCTTTTGTTATTCAGGAAGTAATCAGGATGTAACCATGGAAATATATGAATGCACAGGAAATGTTAAAGGGGGATATAATGAGGCCAAAAAACTCAGCTGCGTTCATTTCATTTTTATACAACAACATCCTTAATTAATCAGGAAAAAATATTGAGTGGGAAGGGAGCTGTCATTACGCAAGCAATTCATGGGTAAATTCATAGATGTCTAATCACTCGACTGGAGCGTGGAAGAATTCTGTAATAAATATCCTTTTATATCATAAAATCAATTGCCTGACAATCTGGGATGTGATTAGTTCTGTAATTGTTAGTCATGTATCTGTCACGGAATCCCTTGATCCCAACACGCAGACATTGCCTACCTACACTAGAAAAGCCGGATTGCTATGCACAAAACAGACACACAGAATATACTGCGTCAGACTCAGAGCAAATCAAAGTTGGGGACCAGAACTAGGACGAGTAGTCAGACAAAGCCAGGAGTCAGAACCTAAACGGGTAGTCAGACAAAGCCGGGAGTCAGAACCAGAACAGGTAGTCAGAAAAAGTCAGGAGTCAGAACCAGAATGGGTAGTCAGACAAAGCCAGGAGTCAGAACCAGAACGGGTAGTCAGACAAAGCCAGTGTAACGTTGGGAGCTTCCAGCCCTACCTGTGTTCTTGAGGGCAGCATGTCTGATGCTGCTCGCTGACCAAAGCCCGGTTTAAATGGAGACAGGCAGGGAGGTGGTTGCAAGAGGCGCGGCTTGAGTGGGGGGCGTGGCCTGGTGAAGGTCTTTAAAAACCCTCAGTGTATTCTCAGCAGTTGCCAGATCGTGGTTATCCATACCTGAGATCCTTGTACCTGACTGCTATATTGAATTAACCCGTTATTGACCTCTGCTTGTTTCTGACTATTCTGCCTTCTGTTGCCCTAGACCATTTTCTTGTACTACGCTACTGCTCTGATATCGACCCGGCTATTCCATTTGACCATTCTGAACTCTGTATTCCTGATTCTGTCTCGGCTGACTACTCCCCGTGTTGTTAACCCTATCTGTCTAGCTAGTTTACCTGGCCAATTCTAAGGACCAGACAGTTAGATCTTTCACGGCTACTCTGTTGGTAGCTTCTGGGTTCTGTGGAGTGTGGGGCGTTAAGTACTGCGTGGTGGGATCTGGGAACCGTGACATTACGATCTGGCCACTATGGATCCCGCAGACTTAACACAGCACTTGGCTAACTTTGTATCCAGACAGGATGAGCAGGATCATAGGATGGATCAGTTTGCTATTGCCTTACAAACTATCCTGACTCGTACGGCTCACCTGGAACCAGCTGGGGTTGCACCCCCGCTTGATATACCTGTGTCCCCTGTCGTTCAGACATCCAGGTACACATGACCGCTCCTATGAGGTTTGACGGTACTCCCTCAGAGTGCCGGGGATTTTTGGTCCATGTGGATATTCATTTTAAATTAAATACACAGATGTTTTTCTCTGACATTGCCAAAGTGGGGTTCATTATTAATCACCTGTCTGGCAGAGCATTGACTTGGGCGACTCCGTTATGGGAGGCAGAGAAGCCTATCATACGGGATTATAAAGAATTCATAGCCGAGTTACAACGTACATTTAATCCTACCAGAAAGGCCACGGTAGCTGGCAAATCCTTGTTCCGCATATGTCAAGGGAACAGGACTGTTTCTGATTATGCCATAGAATTTAAAACCTTGATCTCTGATGTGAACTGGACAAATGAGACACTGGTTCTGGCTTGCCTTTTATGGAGGGGTTATCAGAGTCATTGATGCATGAATTGGCTCCACGTAAACTACCTGAGGTATTGTGTGAACTCATTGATTATTGTATAGATCTGGATAATCAGATAAGGGACAGGAGGACTCCAAGAGAGAAACCCAAGAGACCGTTACCTAGGTTGGCCCCTGTCTTTCAGGCACCACCAAGAGAGTTATCTCCTCCCTCTGAGCCTATGCAACTAGGCCGTACTAGGCTTACAGAGGAAGAGAGAACAAGGCGTTTTCGTGAGGGATTGTGCCTATATTGTGGTTTGGGGGGACATGTACGATTTCAATGTCCTAATCGTCCTAAAATGCATGATAAGCCGGAAAACTACCGCACCTAAGGCAGCTGAGGAGACAGGCCTTGGGTGTGACGTGCATGTCTCCTGTCAAAGACACTAAATTTATGTTACCAGTATCCTTGGCTTGGGAGACCAAGACCACACAGACTACCGCTTTTTTGGATTCTGGGGCTGCTGGCAACTTTATCGATGTTAACTACGCTTCTTCCATTTCTCTACCTCTGGTTGTAAGAGAGACACCCTTAGCCGTCGAAGCCATAGACGGCAGACCGTTATCCTGCCCTAGGATTACTCACGATACGGTTACAGTGGTTCTTACCACTGGTCTCTTGCATAAAGAAGAAATCATATTTCAAGTTATCCATTCACCTTCCAATCCTGTTGTACTTGGTTTCCCTTGGTTGGTGAAACACAATCCTGTTATTGATTGGGCTAAGGGAGAGATACTGTCTTGGAGTCCTGCTTGTTTTGGTACTTGTTTAATACCCATTCAGCATGTCGGTGCCCTGAACACACCCACAGCTCCTCCATTGTCTACAGAGGTTCCTGACCAATACGCCGACCTCAGGGCTGTATTTGATAAAAGAGAGGCAGAGAAACTGCCTCCACATAGACCATATGATTGTGCCATTGATATTCATCCTGGTACCATGCCTCCTCGAGGCAAAGTATATCCTCTTTCCATAAAGGAGAACCAAATTATGGAAGAGTACATAAAGGAGAATTTGGAGAGAGGTTTTATCCGACGTTCCTCTTCTCCAGCAGGGGCTGGGTTCTTTTTTGTGTCTAAAAAAGAGGGAGATTTACGCCCGTGTATCGATTATAGGGGGCTTAACAAGATCACCATTAAGAACGTGTACCCTATCCCTCTCATATCAGAACTGTTCGACAGGTTAAGGGGGTCAGCAGTATACACAAAACTTGATTTAAGAGGAGCTTACAACCTGATACGTATAAAAGAGGGGCATGAGTGGAAAACAGCATTTAACACCAGGAGTGGGCATTATGAATACTTGGTCATGCCTTTCGGTCTTTGTAATGCTCCAGCGGTATTCCAGGATTTTATTAATGATGTGCTCAGAGATTTCTTACAAACCTTTGTTATAGTATACCTAGACGATATATTGATTTACTCTCCCGATCTGAAAACCCACCATGCACATGTCAGACAGGTATTAGCAAAATTACTGGACAATGGTCTTTATTGCAAACTAGAGAAGTGTTTATTCGACATAACTACTGTGAAATTCCTTGGGTATATTATCACTCCAGAAGGTTTTGAGATGGATCCTTCTAAACTCACGGCCATCTCAGAATGGCCTCTCCCTCAAGGTCTCAAGGCCATACAGAGGTTTCTGGGGTTTTCCAACTATTATAGGAGATTTATCAAGAATTATTCCGCTGTAGCCTCCCCTATCATTAATATGACACGTAAAGGTCTGAAGAACCAGATCTGGTCTTCTCAATCCAAACAAGCATTCGAAGCCCTCAAACAAGCTTTCACTTCCGCTCCCGTGTTACGGCATCCTGATCCCAGGATTCCGTTTGTTCTTGAGGTTGATGCTTCCGAGATAGGCATTGGGGCTGTCCTGTCTCAAAGAGAGTCTCCAGGAAAACCTCTACATCCTTGTGGGTTCTTTTCAAGTAAATTATCACCAGCAGAACGCAATTATGATATCGGTAACAGAGAATTGCTTGCTATTGTGTCTTCCCTCTCAGAGTGGAGACATTTGTTGGAAGGTACTCTTGACCCTTTATTGATAATTACTGATCATAAGAACCTTACGTACATCGGGGATGCCAAACGTTTGAACGCGAGACAGGCCAGGTGGTCATTGCTACTGTCTCGGTTTAATTTTGTATTGACTTACAGACCAGGTGACCGCAATGTAAAGGCTGATGCCTTATCTCGTCAATATGACCCGTATGAATCTAATACACAACCACAATCCTATAGTTCCTCCTGAACGTATTGTGGCTTCCACAGTCTTGTCTGTCTCCTCGCCTTTCCTGGAACGCCTCCAGGCAGTTCAAGTAGGGGCTCCACCTGACAAGCCTCCAGATATGTTGTTTGTACCTGAAAATGAAAGACAAGAATTACTCATAATGTTTCATGATTCTAAACCAGCAGGTCATCCTGGTATTACTAAGACTCTTACCAGTATCTCCAGACAGTTCTGGTGGCCCACCATGCGACAGGACGTACGTCTGTTTGTTTCGGCTTGTCAAGTCTGTGCCAGAAGCAAAACCAGTAAATCCTTGCCTGTCGGTCTATTGCAGCCTTTACCCATGCCTAAGAGGCCTTGGTCTCATCTATCTATGGATTTTATTGTGGACTTGCCGAAGTCCAAGGGTCATACTGTGGTTCTGACAGTTGTAGACCGCTTCTCCAAAATGGCTCATTTTGTCCCTCTACCTAAGCTTCCTACAGCCAAAGAACTGGCGGTTGTATTTGCTAGAGAGATTGTACGAATACATGGGGTTCCGTCTGAAATAGTCTCTGACAGAGGAGCCCAGTTCGTCTCTCGTTTCTGGAGGGTTTTCTGTGCAGAGATGGGGGCGCGATTGGCCTTCTCTTCAGCATATCATCCACAAACCAATGGGGCAGCAGAGAGGGCAAATCAGGGTCTCGAGCAGTACATACGTTGCTTTACCACACAACAACAAGACAATTGGTCGGAGTTGTTGCCCTGGGCTGAGTATGCACGTAATAACGCCGTTAACGAGACCACTGGCCACTCTCCTTTTTCTGCCATCTATGGTTTTTTCCCTCCGGCTCTACCGCTTCAGTTTACTGAACAGGCCATCCCGGCTCTCGATGACCATCTCACTCAACTGCAAGAGATTTGGAGACAGATTCGAGAAAATATGGAGCACAATGTTGCTGTCCAGAAACGCAAGGCTGACAGGCATAGGTGACAAGCTCCCTCCTATAACGTGGGGGATAGAGTTTGGTTGTTCACTAGGAACGTGAAGTTGCGGGTGCCTTCTATGAAAATGGCACCTCGGTTTATAGGTCCATATAAGATCATTCGCCGCATTAATCCTGTGGTTTATGCTCTTGCCCTTCCTAAACATCTTCGCATGCACAACGTCTTCCACACCTCCCTACTGAAGCCATTGTTGTGCAACAGGTACACGCGGGTCGTTCCTCCTCCTCCACCTATTCAGGTTGATGGTGAATCTGAGTATGAGGTTAGGAGGGTTTTGGATTCTAGGCTGTGCAGGGGCACTCTGCAGTACTTGGTCGATTGGGTGGGTTATGGTCCAGAGGACCGGTCCTGGATTCCAGCTTCCGACATGTCTGCCTCTAGGTTGGTCAGGGCGTTCCATGCCTCGCACCCCGATCGCCCTGGTGGTCGTCCTGCCGCTCGTCCTGTTGGTCGTCCGGTGGCCTCCCGTGGAGAGGGGGGTACTGTAACGTTGGGAGCTTCCAGCCCTACCTGTGTTCTTGAGGGCAGCATGTCTGATGCTGCTCGCTGACCAAAGCCCGGTTTAAATGGAGACAGGCAGGGAGGTGGTTGCAAGAGGCGTGGCTTGAGTGGGGGGCGTGGCCTGGTGAAGGTCTTTAAAAACCCTCAGTGTATTCTCAGCAGTTGCCAGATCGTGGTTATCCATACCTGAGCTCCTTGTACCTGACTGCTATATTGAATTAACCCGTTATTGACCTCTGCTTGTTTCTGACTATTCTGCCTTCTGTTGCCCTAGACCATTTTCTTGTACTACGCTACTGCTCTGATATCGACCCGGCTATTCCATTTGACCATTCTGAACTCTGTATTCCTGATTCTGGCTCGGCTGACTACTCCCCGTGTTGTTAACCCTATCTGTCTAGCTAGTTTACCTGGCCAATTCTAAGGACCAGACAGTTAGATCTTTCACGGCTACTCTGTTGGTAGCTTCTGGGTTCTGTGGAGTGCGGGGCGTTAAGTACTGCGTGGTGGGATCTGGGAACCGTGACAGCCAGGAGTCAGAACAAGAACGGGTAGTTAGACAAAGCCAGGAGTCAGAACCAGAACGGGTAGTCAGACAAAGCCAGGATCAGTTCACAATAATCAGTAAAAATAAGGGTTAATGCCAAAAGAGTAGTCAGAGAACAATGCAGAGACAAAACATACAGGGTTATTCAAAGAGATTCGAAAAGTCACCGCACGTTCGGTGACTTTTCGTTCTCTTCAATTCGGTTTGTTTTGCTGATCCCATTTCGGTGACCCTGCGGTGTATTCAGCAGGGAAATTGCAATTGCAGGGAAAAGCTGCCGCAAACCCGACGAAAACTAACCGCAAAAGCCAGCGAATGCACGCCGAAAACCCTCAAAAACATCTGGATTAACCTGCCGAAAACCACAGAAAAACCCAAACAGGAGCCGATTGCAGCCTTTGACACAGCAGAAGAGGCAGTGAATAAATTAGCAAAACCGTTTGTATGAATGATTGAAAAGTGAAACACTGTTTGCAAAGAAACTACTGAGAGAAAATGTCTGAAATTTACATATGATCCAATGAATGATAATAAAAAGGGCTGTTACAGAAAAAATAAGTAAATTTTAAAAAAAATCTGAAAAATGCTTAAAATATCCTAAAAAATCTGTAAATAGAGAGACTCTTTACTGCAGAATTTTATAATGAACGGTTTATTAGATATTGAATTAAAACGGGAATATTTTTAACATTGAAGCGTATGGGATTCTCCTGAATAAACCTGTAGAATTAAACCACCGAATGGCAGGGCATTTCGGGAACCTTTCACTGCTGGTTTGTGCTCTCTGAATAACCGAAGCAGTGCTTTTTATGGGGATTTCACTGCCCTCGAACAGGCACCGAACAGGCACCGTATGTGCAGGCAATTCGCCAGGATTTGGCGAATTGCCTGCTCTCTAGATAGCCGAATGGCCAGGAAAGGCAACCGAACGCTGATTTTCAGCTTTCGGTTACCTTTCTCAAGCAATTCGAATCTCTTTGAATTACCCTGATAGGATATTTATATATAAAGGTAAACCAGAACGCACTGAACAGGAAAAACCATGAGAGGGCAGTGAGCTTAACTCACCGCTTGGTTTTTAAATCCGGCGGGCGTCGCATCATCACACCGCACCCTGCCCACCTCACTTTCATCCAGTTTCAAACCTCTTTGCAAAAGGAATAAATGTTCACACATCGTAGCCTCCAACTATCCACCTTTACACGGTACAGTCCGTAATTGAGGGGTCTGTCCCGTTGAGAAAGCAATCAGCCCAGATCGAGAATGATTGATTTGAAGGTCCATGGATAAGAACGTTGCATTTTCCAATAAAACCTGCTCCTATTTGCAACATACCTGTCTGATGCGACCGGCTCTTTCGTTTGGTTGTAAACTCCAACTTACCAGGAAGACCTGTTCCATCAATTGATGGCTGGGACTGGCATACCCCTTTTCTAGGAAGGTCCACGTTTTTCAGCATCACCAGTGACCCTAAATATGTCACTTGCCTGCTTCCTCCTAAACCCACCCATCCCTGACCCCATCTCAGCTTCCAATGTCGGGAGGTATGCCATGGATTAGGCTTGTGCACCAATTTTTTTTTCGGTTCGATTCGGTTCGATTTGTTCAGATGTTTAAACTTTTCGATTCGGCTCGTTTCGACCGATTTCTGTTTCGATTCCGTTCGGCTCGACTCGTTTTTCGTGTACATTTTTTTTCAGGAATATCGACCATTTTTCGTATTTTCGTGTCACTTTGCTCGTTTTTTGTATCGACTTTTCGTGATTTCGGAAATTTTTGTTTTTTCGGAACATCTGTTCTCCTCGTTTCAAAGCTGTCTAACTCTATTCGTTTTGATGTAAACTACTATGGTTTACTTTTTTATACTTTATATATTTTTTTATAATAAATTTTTGGTTTGTTTTTCGGATCCGATAATTCATTCTGTCGATACGATAATTCTGGCGATTCTATCGTGTTTTTTTTTATTAAATAAAGATCTTTTTTTCTTATGAATAATTGAATATACATTTCACAACTTTATTTAATCATATTAAAATGGTATGAAAGCCAAGGAACAAAAAAAATGAACAAAACGATTTAAAAAACGCTAAACTGACCCGAATGGTCTGACTTTAAAAATAAAAACCAGAACAAAAGGTTTACCGAAATGGAACCGAAATCACGAATGGAACCAAAATCATGAATAGAGCGAAAATAAATTTCGATTTGACACATTTCAAGTCCATTCGAAAATTCCGAAAATATTTCGTTTCGGCTCGGAAAACTTTTCGGATCTGCCATTTTCGGATCTAAAAATTTTCGGAAAATCGGCCGCATCCGAAAACACGAATCGGGAAATTTCGTGAAAATTCCGAAATTCCGAAACCAGAAACGCACATCCCTACCATGGATGCTCTACCAAATTTGTCCAACTTTCTCCAGTCATAACTTCCTTATCCTTGGGTCCCTGCCTCGCACCAGCAGATGGAGGAGCAAACTTGGACAGAATTGCTTTTCAACACTGGGGGCTTGATTTAATTCGACCCGATTCGGTCATTAATTCAGAGATATTTTTGGTTTCTCAAGAGTCAAATGTACGTTTACCAGCATTTCAATTCCTGCTAAAAGTTTGCATTGAATATAGTCTCTCGCATCTATACTTTTCACTGGGAATATTGCCGTTATCGATTCACCTTGAATTTATCTGTATGCCGATTTCCGAAAGGTGTTGATAAATGGATTTTCAGGCAGAGAAATAGAGGGAATGAGGCCGAAATATTTTTCTTTTTAAACATCCGATTTTTCTAATTGTCTGTTTAAAGGCACAAATCCGTACGATGCTGGCGAAATTATTATTATGCTTTTTTATTTATTATTATTGGTCGTTTCACAGGCCAGCTTTTTTTTTTTTTTTTTTTTTTCTTGGACCAGAAGCAATTTGCAGCATAGCAGGAAAAAAATTGCCAATTTTTCATGTAAATCGAGGAGCAATGCGCAGAGAGGGACAAAAGGTGAGTACAATCACCTGGGAAAAAAACTTAAAAACAATTGGGCAAAAGCTGTCAGCAGCCTCTGTCGAATTATATCAGGGCAAGAAAAGGGAACTCTGTTTTTCAATAAAGTATCCTTTTTAATTTTGAATTATTTCCCTATCATTCATATCATGCAAATTATTAGCAAGTGGGCATTTAAGCACAAAGCGTGCAGCTGCTTTATATACAGTGCTCTATATACATCCCAAGACCTGAGCCCATTCGTCACCCCTCCTCTCTCATATGCACTTTGCGTTCCGGCACCTTCAGATTTACAAATTAAACACTGCATAAAATCCAATAAAAACCTAACACGTGCTCTGTTTTTTATTAAAAAAAAAAAAGGAACAAAGATATTGGAACTGGACTTGGAGGATGAGATTTTTGAAAAGTTACAAACATTCCGTCACGTTCTACTTTGGAAAGAAGAATAAACCCCTTTTAGGTTTTACTATATAAACTAGTAGTATAGTGCATTGATGAATTGAGGGAGTGAGTGAGGGAGCCACTGACTAATCCAGAAGATCTTGGTGCAGGACGACCAAAACAAAAATGGTTACATAAATGTTATTTACGTTATTTACGTTAACAAGTCTGTAGCGTCTCATGTCTGAGAGTATGATGGTCGATAACGCTCCACATTTAGTTTCTGTAATAAAAGTTAATTTTTAATAGCTGTTATCGTCTGTTGACTTTAAACTGTACATGTATGAAAAGGGTACTACTGACTGTGTGTGTGTATATATATATATATATATATATATGTGTGTGTGTGCAGTATCTCACAGAAGTGAGTACACCCATCGCATTTTTGTAAATATTTTATTATATCTTTTCATGTGATAACACTGAGGAAATGACACTTTGCTACAATGTAAAGTAGTGAGTGCACAGCTTGTGTAACAGTGTAAATTTACTGTCCCCTCAAAATAACTCAACACACACAGCCATTAACGTCTAAACCGCTGGCAACAAAAGTGACTACACCCCTAAGTTACAATCTCCAAATTTGCCCCAATTAGCCATTTTCCCTCCCCGGTGTCATGTTGGCGTTACAAGGTCTCAGGTGTGAATGGGGACCAGGTGTGTTAAATTTGGTGTTATTGCTCTCACTCTCTCATACTGGTCACTGGAAGTTCAACATGGCACCTCATGGCAAAGAACTTTCTGAGGATCTGAAAAAAAGAATTGTTGCTCTACATAAAGATGGCCAAGGCTACAAGAAGATTGCCAAGACCCTGAAACTGAGCTGCAGCACGGTGGCCAAGACCCTGAAACTGAACTGCGGCACAATGGCCAAGACCCTGAAACTGAACCGCGACACGCTGGCCAAGACCCTGAAACTGAGCTGTGGCACAATGGCCAAGACCCTGAAACTGAACCGCGACACGCTGGCCAAGACCCTGAAACTGAGCTGCGGCATGGTGGCCAAGACCATACAGCGGTTTAACGATACAGCGGTTTAACAGGACAGGTTCCACTCAGAACAGGCCTCGCCATGGTTGACCAAAGAAGCCGAGTGCACATGCTCAGCGTCATATCCAGAGGTTGTCTTTGGGAAATAGACGTATGAGTGCCGCCAGCATTGCTGCAGAGGTTGAAGGGGTGATTATATATATTGTAGCAGTGTGCCCTGTGTAGCCACAGCGCCCAAAGAGTTAAACCTAGGCATGCAAATTGAGGATTTCATCCTGTAAGTGAGGTCCATAAGGGCTGATAGGTAACTATATTACAATATAGATGTGTTTATTATTGTTATTGCAAAATACACCCCTTGCATTATTATTTTTATAAGAGAGGGGCGTTCTAGCACAGACACATTTGGGGGGGGCTGGAGTTTGACAGCCCTGCCATAGAGTCTCTCTCTGAACAGAAATGCTAATTAAGGGTTTAAACTGTGTTTTAACAATTAAGCACTCTTAAAAGTTTTTTTAAATTCATCTATCATGTATTAGAATGTGTGAATAGCCGTGTCCACTCATCCTTTCCTCATTCTAAGGTGTGATATATTTTATCAGGGTTTTTTATCTTTATTTTTTTACATGAAGCACTTTTTTTTTAATTAAGTCGGGGTGTTTAAATTGACATACAAGCGCAGGGTTTCATTTGGTAGCTTGCATGATATCTCCTCAAACTGGCATATTTTGGCAAGCTTGCCATATGACTATTTTAGTACAAACAATACGTAGTCAACGTTTTCATTTGAACGACCAGATAAAGAAACAAATAGCTACTTGAAAGCTCTTTCAATAGTCTTTTAGTTGGTTAGATCATTCCATGGCTGCGTCATCGTTAGACTTTCGTGATAAGGATCGTCCTGTTGAAATTTTTCCATTAACGTTATCGAAGATTATGTTAATAACGACATTATATCCCTCGCAAAAACCAATTCGTGAAAGTATTAGACCTCATGCAAAGTAACATTTTAACGTTGACTAATATGACGAACTTTGACCCGCGGTGTTTGTGGAGCGAGACCGGGCAAAACAGGACCCTAGGAAAACTGGACAAGGGGTGGAATTTAGAAAGAGATGAAACTGCAGCGCTGACCTCATTGTTTAACCTGAGACGTGGAGTCAATGGCTGCTAAAAAGGAGATAACAAGCCTAGAGAGGGACTTTCCACTTTCCTTTTCCATAGATTAAGTAGATCAGGCTTTGAGTTCTTAGGTTTTCTTTTGGAATCTGTCTGGAAAAGGTACTGACTTGTTTTGTTTATTGTGTGTTTGCTCGTATACATATACTTTATAGGGATGTGCGTTTCGGGTTTCGGAATTCCGGAATTTTCACGAAATTTCCCGATTCGTGTTTTCGGATCCGGACGATTTTCCGAAAATTTTTAGATCCGAAAATGGCAGATCCGAAAAGTTTTCCGAGCCGAAACGAAATATTTTCGGAATTTTCGAATGGACTTGAAATGTGTCAAATCGAAATTTATTTTCGCTCTATTCATGATTTCGGTTCCATTCGTGATTTCGGTTCCATTTCGATAATTCTGGACATCGTATATTTAACTATTATCGGTTATATCGCTGATTCTGTAAATTTTGTATTTGTAAATGCGTATCACTTGTTTCTTGTGGCATTCGGGTCAGTTTAGCGTTTTTTAAATTGTTTTGTTCATTTTTTTTGTTCCTTGGCTTTCATACCATTTTAATATGATTAAATAAAGTTGTGAAATGTATATTCAATTATTCATAAGAAAAAAAGGATCTTTATTTAATAAAAAAAACACGATTGAATCGCCAGAATTATCGTAGACACTTTGAAACGAGGAGAACAGAAGTTCGGAAAAAACGAAAATTTCCGAAAAGTCGATACAAAAAACGAGCAAAGTGACACGAAAATACGAAAAATGGTCGATATTCCGAAAAAAAAATGTACACGAAAAACGAGTCAAGCCGAACCGAAACAGAAATCGGCCGAAACGAGCCGAATCGAAAAGTTTAAACATCCGAACAAATCGAACCGAAAAAAAAATCGGTGCACAAGCCTAATACTTTATGCCTTTGTATGATTGGTCTGTCATTATTTAAGCCTATATTTCTTTAATTTGACACTGTCTGGCCAAAAAAATGCCACCACTTGAATTTAACTAAGCCAGTAGGTGTGAGCCTTCCATTGGATAATTACTGCAGTGACTAATATGTTTCAGCTGGCAAAAAAAGGGGTGAGGTCATGTGACTCCCTGAATAAATACACTCCCTCCCCCAGCAAAGGGGAAGAGTCAGAAAATGGTGCAATCCTAGGCTCAGAAAAAGGGCCCAACCCAAAACTCTTGACAAAGCCTGGGAGGGCGAAACGCGTTGAGTGATCTCATGTTATTTGTTCTTAACAATCACTTTTGGGTTTATGGTTTGAAGTCTGAATTATATATTAATTATGGCGTGTCACGGTACTGGTAGTCAGCTTTGAACTGCTGTGGAATATGCATTGGATGTATCAGTCGGATGGGTTTTATTGTTGACCACATGATCTTGCAATGATAGTTAGGGTTTTTACCCTTTAAGAATATAGCTAGATACATTGTGATTATGCCATAATATTGGTGACATTGTTACTATTGCCTCCGTATAACCATAGTGCATATTATTCATGGGTACATTATATACCAGTTGGACTTGTTGACTCCCTGAATATACTGAATGAGCAGGTTTTTCCATCAATGGGTTTTCTCCCCGTGATGGCACAGCGGGCATATTCCAAGATGGCAATGCCAGGATTCATCTGGCTCAAATTGTGCAAGAGTGGTTCAGGGAGCATGAGATATCATTTTCACACATGGATTGGCCACCGCAGCATCCAGACCTTGACCCAGCGCCGCGACTCTCCCATCATCAACACAAGATCTTGCCACAAATTAATGCCACTCTGGATGTAAATAAATGCTGTGACATTGCATGAGCTTATCGAAATGATGCCGCGGCGAATGTGCGCCGCAATCACAGCAAAAGGTGCTTCAATGAAATATTAGAATGTGTGACGTTACTTTTAGCTGAGCCGTGTGTTATGATCAGGAATTTTCCAAAAATTGTGTCACAGACATAGGTGTGCGCACGGGGTGTGCTGGGTGTGCCTGGGCACACCCTAATGCCAGCCCACTGCACATTCTGGGTCCAGATGGATCTGATGGATAGCCGCCGGCCCGGGACCCTTCATTTCCACAGGCCTGGCGGCAGCCTCCGCTTCCCTGGTGATCCCTGTGGTTTGTGGGGTGCTGCACTGCGATCTGCGCTTAGCGCACAGACCGCAGAGCACGTCCCACACTGACACGAGCGCTGGCGATCGCTGATGGCCTGTCACCTGACCGCCGGTGCTCACTGAGCCTGTGACAGGCTTAAGCAAATTATGATCATAACTTTGTGAACTGAATCCCCATCATTTTACCTCAGTCAGGTTTTTTGAGCATTTTTTTAAACCTGTGTTTTTTTCACAGAAAATGATGTAAGAAGGTGATCAATAATATGGAGTGCTCTTTCTTGGTGTTTTGTGTATAATATATATATATATATATATATATTTGAGCTTTTGGATGCACACCCTAATGCAATAGGCTGCGCACGCCTATGGTCACAGATGAAAAAGGTAGAAATAACTAAGTTGAATAAATATTTTATTTGTATTCTCAGGTTTCTGTGAAACCATAGTTTGTATCGCTTTTGAATGCTTCATAGAGCTACTAATATTAGCATTTTTCTATATAGATTTGAGATGTAGGTGTGATAAAGGCCGCTAGTTCATTTGGACGCATTTGGAATGGAGTGCCTGGTCTCCTCGACTTCTTCTTCTCCTGCTATAGATGGAAGTTTCATAGGTTCTTTTGGGTTAAGCATCCTAATTGTCACGCTCGCTATCACGCTTACCCTTGATAACCGTGGCGTAGATCCTCTGGGACAGTCTCTAAACCCTCTGATCCTTGAATGGTCGGGACCGCTAACCCTATGACTCCCAGCCAGGGAAAACAGACACCAGTAACACCGACAACAATAGCTTTGTGATACTAGCTGCAGATCTCAGGACAGGGCCTGCACTTAGGCAGAAGGGGTTAACCTTAACAACCTTAACGGCAGCTGAGGAATAGCCTGAGTTAGGCTGATGCAGGGCGTTCATACACAAGGGGTCAGAAAGAGCTTGGTCATTAAAACAATCCGGGTTGGCAACAGACAGGATACTCATACACTCCGAGTCAGCGTTATGCAGGGTCAGTATACACTCCGAGTCAGCGTTATGCAGGGTCAGTATACACTCCGAGTCAGCGTTATGCAGGGTCAGTATACACTCCGAGTCAGCGTTATGCAGGGTCAGTATACACTCCGAGTCAGCGTTATGCAGGGTCAGTATACACTCTGAGTCAGCGTTATGCAGGGTCAGTATACACTCCGAGTCAGCGTTATGCAGGGTCAGTATACACTCCGAGTCAGCATTATGCAGGGTCAGTATACACTCCGAGTCAGCGTTATGCAGGGTCAGTATACACTCCGAGTCAGCGTTATGCAGGATCAGTATACACTCTGAGTCAGCTCTGGGTATAGCACACCTACAAGCCTGGTCAGAGAGAGAATAGTCAAGAAGGAAGTCTGAGTCAATCACAATCAGGGTCCTCATAAAATCCGGTTCAGCAACGAAATCAAAGAATCAGTGACTCTCGACAAACGTTACACTCAGCGATGCGGGAAGGAACTCCACGGCAAGGCCATGGGGAATTTGCGCGCCCTGCATTTAAGGCCGACGGCTCCGCGTCATCATGCCACGCCCTGACCCTCATTAGGCCAACGAACGCCAGAAGCAGCCCGGACGCTTGCCATCCGGCCAGCCAGCGATGCTGCCGGGTACCTGACCCCCTCCCGAGACCCCCAAGGTGTCGGATGTGACACTAATCCTCTGTAATTCCAGTGGCCGATTAAGAGCAGTCTGGACATGGATGACAGGTCCCCCTTTTAGCCATAAAGCAGGTCACGCAGTAAGTTTATCCGTGCCACCAAATCCCAATAGTTTGCTCTCATGTCATTTTTTGTTCTACACATTTAGGTAATCAATTCTGCCTCTTCTCGTAAATTCATGTTCAGGACAGGGCTTCCCGAAATCATTGTTTTAAGCATTTTTAAATACCTGTTCAACACAGGAGCGAGGGAAGAGTTCCTTTGTCCAAGCACTGCTACATCCAACTCTTATTGGTACTTTATGAATGGGAAAACCCAAAGAGTGATGATGTGATGGTCAAAGTATATGTCACGCTCTACCATAACCTGCAGGTTGATGGTATTTCTTCAACCCACCACCAGCTCCCCCATGTTTCTTATTCTACAATCAGCTTAAGGCTGGGGCCACTAAGTGCGTCCTTCATAGTATTTTCATGGATCATGCACTCATTGTAACATGTGTAGTTTTAACACACGTTTCAACGAGCGTGGATTTTACCTCCCCAAAGAGCCACTACTTCGGACATCAGATGGGTCTACAAAGCGCAAGCCTCCATAGAAGGCTTGCGTGTCGTAGACCTGTGTGCACAGTGAGGTGGCCACTCGGGCATCTGTTCTCACAGATGCCCTTAAAAATTGAGGGGGATGCAGGATAGTAGGTAGACTCCAAGGCACTTTCATGCAGATTGATCTTTAGACCGAGAATTTGTTTGAGCACCACTCAGGCCCTCCAGGTCTTGGAGAGGATTAAGTTCGGAGTTCATTGTTTTGTCTGTCATGTCAGAGATTAAATAGTTTAGTTAGGCTCCTACTGGTCATGTAAGTGACTCTATATTTATTGACTGTCTAGAATCATTATCAAAGCTCACAAACACAATCGACACCCTGCAAACATAAAGCCCATTATATTTCTTGTCCCGATAAGATTTACACGAGACGTTTATTAATGTTATGATTGATTGGAGCATTTAAACAGCTCTTGTACAGTGAAAAAGAATTACGATTGTCGGAAAACTCAATAGACAAAGATACATTTTTGCATTGGTTTAGATAAGGCGGTTAATGATGATTATATAAATAAAGGGTAATTAAACTATTAGGATTAATGTTCAGAATAGCAAGTGATTGGAGCTCTTTGGAATCAACAAAGAGATTAACTCTGAAAGTGAGAACATGTTTTATCTTCAATAGGAAGAAACGTATTACAGGTTGAGCAACTCTTATCCGAAATGATAGGGACCAGAAGTGTTTTGGTTTTTGGAATTGTTTGGATTTTGCAATATTTGGATAGAATAATAATAATAATGGGCTATATTGGGGATGGGACCCAGGTCTTAACACTAACTGATTTTATGTTTCAAATGCGCCTTACTTTCAAGGATCAATAGGGATGATGAGGATCTAAGTATGCAGATGATACGCCGGTACGGAGCAGACACCAGGTTTGAGAGGATTTGGTATATTCATATCGCTACTCAACACACTGGTAGCTGTGTCGCCAGGTATAATTTCAGATCTTCTCAGATTGTGGATGAAGAGGACAACAGCTATACATATATTCCGCAGAGTTTATATATATATTCTTTTATACTGGATAGACACTATATCGGTACGTTGATATCAGTAGATGAATTCAAAATATAGAAGCACTTTACCAACAAGTAGTAAGGAGAGCAGATTAGGCTTGTGCACCGATTTTTTTTTTCGGTTCGATTAGATTTTTCGGATTTTTAAACTTTTCGATTCGGCTTGTTTCGACCGATTTCTGTTTCGATTCGGTTCGGCTCGACTCGTTTTTCGTGTACATTTTTTTCGGAATATCGACCATTTTTCGTATTTTCGTGTCACTTAGCTCGTTTTTTGCATCGACTTTTCGTATTTTCGGAAATTTTCGTTTTTCGGAATTGTAAATCGTTTCAGAATATCGACCATTTTTCGTATTTTCGTGTCACTTAGCTCGTTTTTTGTATCGACTTTTCGTATTTTCGGAAATTTTCGTTTTTTCGGAACGTCTGTTCTCCTCGTTTCAAAGCAATAAATTTCGATTTGACACATTTCAAGTACATTCGAAAATTCCGAAAATATTTCGTTTCGGCACGGAAAACTTTTCGGATCTGCCATTTTCGGATCTAAAAATTTTCGGAAAATCGGCCGCATCCGAAAACATGAATCGGGAAATTTCGTGAAAATACCGAAATTCCGAAACCCAAAACGCACATCCCTAGAGCAGATCCAGGAGTAAGGTATACCTTTTACTTGAGAGAAGATCTAGAGGCGCAGGAGTGGGCTGAAGAGTGGTCGATAGGTAGCGGTGATTCTTTCGTAGGCAGGCGGCAATCCAAGAATAGTTGGGGAAAGCAGAAGGTATTTTCGGTAACCGGGTTATCAATCAGGAATTAAGGTACGAACTATGAGTAGCTCTGAAACAACAAGGAATCAATAAACGAGTGATGAACTCACCCGCTCGGCATATTTTTATAGGGGACGTTCGCTGTGTGCTCCCGGGTGTCTGATGTCATCAGCGTGCGCCTGGATTTTCATTCGGCTCTCAGCGCAGGCATGTGATCACTGGTGTGTGTGCGTTGCATTGCCATGGTGACGCACAGCCTGCTCTTCGGGGGGGACTGTGATCGAACGCGACCCGTGTAATTCATCCTGTTGCAGGGGTTCGGCAGGCCTGCGATCGGAAAATTACACTTACACATATAATCTGAAGGTTGTTGTATGCATTCTTATAATTTTGGCCTCCATCATGCTTGGTCAGTGGTGGAATTGTGCACTGGTGGCATCTTGTAGGCACTCAAAAAGCATTCAGATTTTGTAGCAATTTGGATTTTGGATATCTGGATAAGGGATACTCTACTTCTTCTCTACTATACAATCCCTCAGGTCGACCTCAAGCTTGACAACCCTTCCCCCTATGAGAACCCCTACAAAGACAAAACCACCACCACTTGTACGATCATCTTCCGACCGTACTAAACAGTCATTTATCCTACATGCTGCTCCATACCCTGGGCCCTATTCAGACCTGGGTGTAAACATAACCAGAGCTTTTTTAAGCTTAACAACTCCGTAGACCGTAAAGGCTCTGGTGTAACCGCTCTGGTTAAGATTACACCATTTATTATTATTATTGTTATTATTATTATTATTATCATTTATATGGCGCCAACAGTTTCCCCAGCACTTTACAATAACCAAAGGGAACGAGATAAACGGACATACAGTTGTGTTCAAAATTATTCAACCCCCAATGCTGTAAAGGGTTTTAGGGAATTTAGTGTACATTTGTAATTGTATTCAGAATGAAATCCTACAAGGACGTTTTAAAGAACCATATGCAACTAAAATGACATCAATTGGTTTTGTAATACAGTAGTAAATGTTTCTTTTGTGAATTCTTCATTGACACAATTATTCAACCCCTTAAAGACTACCACTCTGAAGAACAGAGGTTCATTCAAGTGTTTTCAATCAGGTATTGAAAACACCTGTGGATGTCACGGAGCAGCAATAAAGCATAATAAGCACCAATTAGGCAGCTTTAAAATGACTGTGATACTCAGCTCCTTCTAGACATTTACTGGTGTGGTTACAAACATGGTGAAGTCAAGAGAATGGTCCAGGAAGACAAGAGAAGAGGTGATTACTCTTCACAGGAAGGGCAATGGCTATAAGAAGATTGCAAAGATGTTAAACATACCAAGAGAGACCATAGGAAGCATCATTCGCAAATTCAAGGCAAAGGGCACTGTTGAAACGCTACCTGGTCGTGGCAGAAAGAAGATGCTGACTTCGACTGCTGTGCGCTACCTGAAGCGTAGAGTGGAGAAAAGTCCCCGTGTGACTGCTGAGGAACTGAGAAAAGATTTGTCAGATGTGGGTACTGAAGTTTCAGCTCAGACAATACGGCGCACACTGCATAATGAAGGCCTCCATGCCAGAACTCCCAGGCACACCCCCTTGCTGTCTCCAAAGAATAAGAAGAGTCGACTGCAGTATGACAAAAGTCATGTGGACAAACCACAGAAGTTTTGGGATAGTGTTCTGTGGACTGATGAAACAAAATTAGAACTGTTTGGGCCCATGGACCAACGCTATGTTTGGAGGAGGAAGAACAAGGCCTATGAAGAAAAGAACACCTTGCCTACTGTGAAGCATGGCGGGGGGTCAATCATGCTTTGGGGCTGTTTTGCTTCTGCAGGTACAGGGAAGCTTCAGCGTGTGCAAGGTACCATGAATTCTCTTCAGTACCAGGAGATATTGGATGACAATGTGATGCAGTCCGTCACAAACCTGAGGCTTGGGAGACGTTGGACCTTTCAACAGGACAATGATCCCAAGCATACCTCCAAGTCCACTAGAGCATGGTTGCAGATTAAAGGCTGGAACATTTTGGAGTGGCCATCGCAGTCACCTGACTTAAATCCGATTGAGAACCTCTGGTGGGACTTAAAGAAAGCAGTTGCAGTGCGCAAGCCTAAGAATGTGACTGAACTGGAGGCTTTTGCCCATGACGAATGGGCGAAGATACCCGTAGATCGCTGCAAGACACTTGTGTCAAGCTATGCTTCACGTTTAAAAGCTGTTATAACTGTAAAAGGATGTTATACTAAGTACTAAGATTGAATGTCACTTGGGGGTTGAATAAAACTGATAATGATGTGAGCACAGAAAAGACATTTGTGGTTATTTCATTATAAATGTTATGTTATATTTGTCTGACCTACACGTGCCTCTTTGATTTAATTGTAAGCAAGATGACTGAATGATCAAAATCAATGTCAAACTGGCCAAAACACTCAATTTCAGTGGGGGTTGAATAATTTTGAACACAACTGTAGGATGGAAACGTTAGGTGTAGAGGACCCTGCTCATAGGAGCTTACAGTCTAGAGGGATTGGGGTTGAGGAAGAGAAGGGGAGTTTTACTGGACGCCAGGATCATTAGTGCCAGTGGTTCGGAAATGGTGGGGCCATAGAAGCGGCTTCAATCCTGTGTGAGTAGGTGAGCAGAGGGATGAGTTGCATTAGTGATGTGGTACCCTAATCTGAAGAGATGGGTTTTGAGGGATTTCTTGAAGGCCTGTTTGGAATAGAGCCCCTTGAGTTGTGGATGTTACCCCCAACTTAGTTATAATTGTTCTATACCAGGGCTGTCAAACTTCATCCTCCAGATGATTCTGAACTACGACTCCCACGATTCCCTGACCATCGAATGCATTCAAGGAATTCTGGGTATTGTAGGCCATAATCATTGGGGGGGGGGCAGAGTTGACGTCCCTGTTCTATACCATTAATTTGTACTATGTTCTTTTTAGTTAAAAAAAAACCATTGAAATATGGATAAAGGGGGTAAGTACATCCCCCAGGGGTATTTAACTCCACGTCTTGTCCTATGCATCTAGACTTGTTGCACATTATTGAATTACATGTGCCATTTAATCCACAGCTAGGGAAATGGTTAATTTGCTCACTGGTTTGGCTGTTCAATGGCTTTCAGTAGCCTTACTAAAGAAACGCCGGCAGTTCAGAGTTTTCAACCAATGAGGGCGAACATTGGCGGCTCAATTCTGGATGCGCAGATAACAGCTGTGAAAATGTGATCACGCAATGTACTGTATGTTCATGTTTTTTCAACTAGAACTCTGCTATTTTGATTAAAGGCTCGGTTTTTAATTTTACCCGTGAAACCGGCAGCTTTCCGGTGGCAGTATGGCCGTTCAGTTCGAGAGATTTAAATAAGACTTTACCGGCATTTCTATTCAGTTAGAGTATCGCCACTCGCGGCTATATTTTGGCTTGAGTAATTCCGTTCTAAACGTGTGCATTTTGTTTAGTTCCGAATACAAATTCAGACGAAAATCACCGTTTTTCATAATTTTTTTAGTTTCCAAAATACGGAAAATTGGCCGAAAATCCAAATCACAGAGTATTGGTGAGTACCTGGTAAAAAAGTATCGGTACTCGTACTCGGTCTTAAAAAAATGGTATCTGTGCATCCCTAATGTGTGTGTGTGTGCGTGGGTGCGTGTGCGTATGTGTGTGTGTGCGTGTGTATATTTATTTAAATTCTCAAGTCTCAGAGAAGACTAAAATGTTCTGATTTCCATAAACACATTAAAATATTGAAGAAACCTGTACATTTCCACTTGCTAGTTGCTACTATGTTTGAAACTGTATAGGGGTTATTCAGAGAGCACCGAAATGTCGCCGAGATTTCGGTGCTCTCTCATTCCCTGCACTTCGGGGAATCAAAGTTCCCCACCCTGCAGTGAATTCACCACAGGGTCCCTGGAGTGCAGGGAAAACCCGCCGCAAGCCCACCGAAAACCTGCCAGAACCGCCACAAAAAACACGCCAAACACATCTAAAAAAGCCGACGACCTGACGATCACAGCGCAGACCAGCCGAATGGGGTAAACAAAACAAAAAAACAAAACGCTTGAAAGTTTCAAAAGTGAATCGCTGTTTGCAAAATAACTACTGAATGACAATGTCTGGAATTTACACGTAAGATTCAATGAATGATAATAAAAAGGTCTGTTACAGAAAAAAGAAAAAACGCTTTTAAAAAAAAAAAATGGAAATTGTTTTTGCTGAAAAATGCTTAAAAGATCCTAAAAAATCAATAAATAAAGAGACATTTTACTGCAGAATAAAATAATAAACGGTTTATTAGATATTGAATTATAACAGGAATATTTTTAACATTGAAGCCTATGGGAATAAACCTGCCGAACGAAAACACCGAACAGCAGGGCACTTCGGCAACTATTCTCTGCTGTTCGGTGTCCCTGAATGGATTAACCATTACTTCTCCATGGGGGATTTCACTGCCCTCGAACAGGCAACGTACTGCCTGCTCTGTGAATAGCCGAATGGCCCCGAAATGTCACCATACGGGGATATTCCCTGTTCGGTGACATTTCGGGGCCAGATCGGCTCTCTCTCTGATTAACCCTTCGTATATTATGTACACAATCTGCAATATAGATGAATTTACAGGGTTGCTAATCTGGTGGAGTTCTTGCGTTAATCTCTTTCGTGAGAAATCAGTCGACGGACGAGTGCGCGCGGCAGTCACTTCTCCATTACATAAATTCAAATGCGTGAACGTTGATCCAGCGGCTTCTTAAATAAAGAAAGCATTAGCTGCATAGTTCAGTCCTCGTGGTACCTCAAAGGATTTAATGGAGCCTCTCCTTCGCCAATGCACGTAAAAAAGCATTATCAAGAGCACTTCAATTGCATTTATGTGCTCCTCGTGGCGATTTATTGCCGCACAGCGAGCTCTCATGCAGGAGAAACGCTTTACTTTTCCGCTGACCGAAAAAAAAAAAAAGATTGTTTTTATAATCTTTTCAGATACAATCGGAAGAATTCCATTTCTTTTTTTTAATTGGTCTCTTAAACAGAGGCGCTTCTAACACAAATATTTAACAGAGTTGTTTTACCTGGTCATCAAAAGGAAATTTATAGGGTTCTTAAACGTCCCTTTCCAATGAATTTTAAAAGGTATGGGTTTTTTTTTTTTTTTTTTTTTTTTTTATTGAGCTTTATGACCAATAGCCTTATATCTGACAGGCGTAAGATGCGCAGGATTAGTAGATCACCCCGATAAAATGTTTTAATCTACGCTCGGCATAAGGCTAGGGTCAGACGAACGCATTATTCGCAGCAACCGTCAAAAAGTGCGTCTGAACGCATTGACGTATTTTTTCACGGAATGCACGAAAACGGTCAGACGACGCGCATTTTCGTGCGTGATTTTTTACGGATCGTCAATAAAACACTTTTTGCATCTGGACGTTATGTAGGCCAGACATTAGCAGCGTCTGACGTCTCCCAATCACGCATACACGCCGCTATGCCGCCGCAGCGCACTCTGTACGTCAGTACTAGCGGTTCTGCATTCTCGAAAAAATGCGTTCATTTGCCGCTTGCGTTGCGCGGCCGGACTTTCATGCGACCGTACTTCGTATATTGGCCGTCATTTGCTGCTACTGCGGCCGTGATTAAGTGCGCCTAAACGCACGTTAAAAATGCGTTAGTCTGACCCCAGCCTAACTCGTAAGAGAATACCTGTCTGCGGAGCGGAAAAAAAAGATTTACCTATAAACCAGGTTAGCTATTTTTACACGGGCTAATGAAACACTAGCTTGAAACGCTTTCTGGGCGGGTGCCAAGCGTTGTCACCGCTGGTTAATTTTTGGAGAAATGTTATCTTTGAGTACGCCGAACAATAGAAACAAAGAAAGTCGCAGTTTAGTGGCCCTATGAGGAAGGATGTAATCATGTAAACACAGATAGATTCGTGTGACATGGAATTAAACAGGAAGTTGTGCAGGCACAATTGCTACATATTTGTTGTTTTTTTTTTTGTACATATAAAAGAGCAGACAGTGCTGTGAAGTTAGTGTTTAGATGTGGTCTTTTATTAAAAAGAAAGTGCCTTCTGAGGTTAAAAACTGCTTTTGGTGGTGTATTTGTTCAAAGCATCTTCTTTCTTTAACCCTTTCGCTGCTGAGCCATTTCACCTCGCTGTGCCGCGCTAATTTTTACCGTTTTCGCTCATCATGTGTAAACGCGATTTGAAGTCACGTTTATATACGACCCGGACAAATTATATGTACAGAGTTATTCAAAGAGATCCGAATGGCTGCCGAAAGGGAACCGAACGCTCGGTTACCTTTCCTGGCCATTCGGCTATCCAGAGAGCAGACAATTCGCCAAATGTTGGCGAATTGCCTGCACATACGGTGCCTGTTCGAGGGCAGTGAAATCCCCATAGAGAAGCAATTCTTCAGCTATTCAGAGAACACAAACCAGCAGTGAAAAGTTCCCTAATTGCCCTGCCATTCGGTGGTTTCATTCGACAGGTTTATTCAAGCGAATCCCATAGGCTTCAATGTTAAAAATATTCCCATTTTAATTCAATATCTAATAAACCGTTCATTATAATATTCTGCAGTAAGGAGTCTCTTTGTTTATAGATTTTTTTAGGATATTTTAAGCATTTTTATTTTTATTTTTTAAAAAAATTCCGATATTTTTTTAAAAAAACTTTTTTTAACTTTACGTATTTTTTCTGTAACAGCCCTTTTTATTATCATTCATTGGATCTTATATGTAAATTTCAGACATTTTCGCTCAGTAGTTTCTTTGCAAACAGCGTTTCATTTTCAATCAATCAAGCAAACTGTTTTGCTAATTTATTCACTGCCTTCTTCTGCGGTGTCGGCTTTTTCCGGCAGCTGCGCTGCGTGTGATCGGCTCCTGCTCGGGTTTTTCCGGCGTTTTCGGCAGGTTAATCCAGATATTTTTGCGGGTTTCAGTGTGTGTTCGCCCTCGTTTTGCGGTGAGTTTTCGGCGGGTTTGCGGCGACTTTTCCCTGCTTTACGGCGGCCCTGTGTTGCTTGCTGAATACACCGCAGGGTCACCGATATGGGATCGCCAAATCGTACCGAATTGAAGAGAACGAAAAGTCACTGAACGTGCGGTGACTTTTCGATTCTCTTTGAATAACTCTGTATATAATTTTTTTTACGGCAGTCTCAGCAGATTCATAGTATATCACTATTATATGTATACGTCATGCTCTGCCAGAATGCTATAACAAAAAATGTAAAAAAAGTGTGACTTTCCAATCATCTACAGTGTGTAAAAGAATTTTTTTCACATTTCGTCATCCGAGCCTTTGCAGTTATTCTATGGGGTACGCTTGTTAAAAAAAAATAGAACTGGGAACCCGTTACTTTTATTTCGGACAAATTCCGTGATTTTAGATAAAAAATTAAAAAAATCATTAGTGCAGCATCATTGTTCACATTATAATTGAAATGTGAACAATAATGCTGCATTAATAAAAAAAAATTAAAAACAGGTTATTATTTTTTTTAAAAGTATATATTTTTCTCTTTACTTTTAACATGGTCATGTTTGGTATTATTGGAAAGGCCATGCTCTGCCCTTTCCAATGGTACCAAACATTAATCCCTAGCTACCACGGATTGGGAGATACAGGGGTCATTGGACCCCCCTATCTCCACCATAGGCGGCAGCTAGGGATTAACTCCCAAACTGACGTCATCGTGTCTATGTGTGAAGATGTCAGTGGGTGGGGGGAGATCCCAGAGGCTTGAATGACCTCCATAGCAGCAAAGCGGTTAAAAGGCCACTACCACCAAAAAATGAAATGTTCTTATTGTGTTTGTTTGATGTGTCTGATATCTTACATGTGCTTTGTTTTTCTCTTGTTTAGTTAAGAAAATATTTTCCTCCCCAGTATCTTTCCATCACTTGCTCCTCACTGTGTGGCTTTGGCTGTAGAATAGAGTGAATAGATCAGTCACCGACTCCCATCATTGTATTGTGTGGGATGTATTCAAAGGACATGACCAAGGGGTAGATTAGAAGTCTTTTAAGCTCCCTGTCATATCTCATTCAGCTGCCATGTCATATCTCAGTAGCTTGAAGAACACAATACACTCCCTGCTGCCTCATCTAAACATTCCCTCCTCCATCCTATTAACTGTTAAATAATGTAGAAGATAAACCACAACTGTAAAGTTAAACTCTCCATAAGATTTTGTTGAATGGGGAAAATCCACAAAATGGAAACCTGAGATAAAAATCTAACTTTATTTTTCCTCTTTGCATGCAATTACTTCAGACAGAAAAAAACAGCAGCATGTTTTATAATGTGTTTGTTGGCAATGTACAAGTAAAGTAGTTACAGCTTATGTAAGTGGTAGTGTTCCTTTAACCCCTACACTACCATGTGATTTCCCCCCCCTCCCTGCCCTGTTGGCAGTGCCCAGTGTGGTTTTATGGAAACGAAAAATGACTTTCCATTGCCCACACAGTAAATGTATACAGAGGCATCCTTATGTATATGTTCACCGTAGGTAACCCCTTTTTGACAGACAAAGGGCTCCCTCTGCTGGCCAAAAAGTGCTACTACTTTTTTTTATTATAGGTTGGTCTGTGTTGGGAAAAAAAATGATCCCAAAGCTTTTTAGATAATTTCAACACATTGACTTGTCAGGTCTGTGTTGAAAATTTAGTGGCATGTTCTGGAGTCCATTTGTAAACAAATTTAGATTGCGGTAAATTAAATTCCTTTGCATTGCTCCTCAATCAGTCCGGATCGAGTATACTCTATATCTGGGCACCTACAGGTGGTTTCGAAAAATGAATATACTCAATAATGTTAGCGAAGGGGTTAAGAAAGCTGTTGCGGTCAAACCAGCAGGAAAAGCGTATCTGTGAAGGTATAAACACCATGGAAGTCAATGTGTAACCACAGAATGGTAAATTAAAATGTGGATGCGGTCTTTACCCTTCAGGGGCAACATGAACTCTTAAATGTATATGCTAACCGAGTACAATGTTCTTCTTTCCACTTCGTAGAAAATTCCATTAGAATGTCTCTCCTTGTCCAGCTGGTCATCAGATCCAAGAAGAGGAAATAATTGTGTCTTTGGTCAATCTTTGAGTATAAAAAGTAAAACTGAGGAAAAAAAAAAAAAACGAATTAATACCGGTACCTACATATATTTGTATGGAATTGATGTTTTGCACTTGAGGACTCACTTGTTTGTGGTAACACTGGAGGCACTATCCCCTCCCTAGTGAACGCTAACGATAGCTTACGGGTAGGTAAACGTTGCCGCCAGGATAAGTGACTTTAACGCATGCCCCCCATATTACCGTCCTAACGCTAAACCCGTAAGAAATCACTTAGCGCATCGGTGATGGCGTGAGCTTACTGTACTTTGTGCTCCCCTTGTTAAGTATAGGAGGCGCAATCAGTAGTTAGTGTTTCGATAAGTAGATAAGTAGTCGTGGATAAGTGCAAGATAATGCACCTGGGACGTAAAAACCCAAGGGCTGAATATAGAATATTTGATACAGTCCTAACCTCAACATCTGAGGGTTGGGATTTAGGGGTTATTATTTCAGAGGATCTAAGGGTAAGTAGTCAATGTAATAGAGCAGCAGGAAATGCTGGCAGAATGCTTGGTTGTGTAGGGAGAGGTATTAGCAGTAGGAAAAGGGAAGTGCTCATGCCACTGTACAGAGCACTGGTGAGACCTCACTTGGAGTACTGTGTGCAGTACTGGAGACCGTATCTCCAGAAGGATATAGACATCTTAGAGAGAGTTCAGAGAAGGGCTACTAAAATGGTGTACGGCTTGAAGGAGAAAAGTTACCAGGAAAGGCTTAATGATCTTAACATGTACAGCTTGGAAAAAAGACGAGACAGAGGAGATATGATAGAAACATTTAAATACGTAAAGGGAATCCACAAGGTAGAGGAAGGGAGTATATTTAAAAGGAAACAAAGTAGCAAAACAAGAGGACATAGTCTTAGATTAGAGGGGCAAAGGTTTAAAAGTAACATCAGGAAGCATTATTTTACTGAGAGGGTGGTGGATACATGGAACAGTCTTCCAGTTGAAGTGGTAGAGGCCAAAACAGTAATTGAATTTAAGCAGGCATGGGATAGGCATAAGGTTATCCTAAACAAAAGATAAATCCAGGTAAAGTATCCATGTAATTGGGCAGACTAGATAGGCCGAAAGGTTCTTATCTGCCGACATTTTTCTATGTTTCTATGTTTCTAAGTAAGGTATTACAAAGTGCTAGCGCTAATTACCGCAGGGATGCGCAAGCCAAAATTTTAGCTGCACCTATAAGCTGGTGATAAAGGATACAGTTTTTGCAAAATCATTTAACACCCCTAAACCACCCCCCCAACCTATAAATCTGATACTCCCATCTCATCCCGCGGTGAGAACGGTGGCCCAATCTGCCGATTCTTGTAGCCGGGAGCAGAGTGAGACTGGGAACAAACAGTTCCCAGTCTCCCTCTGCGATCTCACGACCCAGAAGCTCAACCCTCTATGCAGTCCTATGGACTCCAGGAGGTAAAACGTGCGGAAGCGCTACTGCGAGTATCCCACCGCTTAGCGCTGCGTTCTGGGGCAAAGTGGTGATCTAGCGCCTGCCCTGGAATAAGCGCACACAAGGGAATAGGGCCGCCGGTGTGTGATCCGGCTGTAATAATTCTTTTAAGGTGCTGAAACAAAATTTCCTATTTAAGTTCCATTCCAACACTGTTAGGCTGGGGTCATACGAACGCATTATGTGCGCCCGTACTGACGTGCGTCCATCGCAGCGTTGTGACTCTTCGATGGGGCCGGCCACACGCTGTAGCGCGTGCACGAATTGCGCGTGCTGCAGCAGACCTGCTGAAAGTCTCCCCGTCAAAGTGCTACGACGCACGTTTGACGTGACCGCCAACCGTGCAGCGCTGAGCGCATCTGCAGCGCACAGCGAGGTGGCCAGACGGGCATCAGAGTGGAAGGAGCGTCCACTGTGATGCTTCTCCTCTTGCTCTTTGGACTTTGGTTTTCTGAAATTCTGGTGACTGTTGTTGGCGATGCAATAACCAGCGATTCTGGCCTTTTGTGATTAACCCCTATAGTGTGTGTGTGTGCGTGTGTGCTTGTGTGTGTGTGTGTGTGTGTATATCACCAGTTGCTGATCAGTTAGGTGTGATGATAGGAGAGCACACTCATCAACATCTCTGGCAGGAGAAACGCATGTGCAGAAAGGTGTTGACCTGCTTAAGAGGAAACATGTTCGATAGCATCTCCTTTACTTTCTAAGTAATTGATGGCGATATTGCATTTTGCTGTAGAAGGGTGGAGGTGCACGTAGTATAAATGGGAATGAGGTACATATATACTACCCGAGAAATTCATTTATTTATTTATAAAGTATTTTACCAGGAAGGATACATTGAGATTTCTCTCATTTTCAAGTATGTCCTGGGTTCAAGGACATTGAATTGTTACAATGAGAAAAAAGCTTGTTTTGTGAGTTTTTCAGGACAAAGTGTGATGTTGAAGGATGCTGCTAGGATGTTCATCCCGTACAGGGGTTAAGTCCAACACAACTCTAGGAGCACTATTCCAAAGTGAACGTAGCCGTAGCGATCGAATGAACAAGCGTTGCCGCTAGGATAAGTGACTTTAACGCATGCCCCCATGTTACTTTCCTGACGCTAAACCTGTGAAAAATCTGTTGGTACATCGGAGCTTGCGCGAGCTTACTCCTATACTTACTTATAGCTTACTTACATCCTATACTTAACATGGGGAGCGCAATCATTAATTAGCCTTTTTATTAGTATAGTAAGGTATTACAAAGTGCTACCGCTAATTATCTCAAGGACGTGCAAGCCATATTTTTAGCTACACCTAAAAGCAGGAGCCAATGAAGGCCTGGAGCAACTCAGGCGTAGGGCCCTTAAATTGCACCTGATGCCAGGACGCAAGGAGGAGTTTTTAGTCAGAGTAGGGGGTTAGAGCGTGCAGGCTGTTTGAGCGGGAAGAGGCAGGTTTTTTCCAGGAAGTACAGTCAGGTCCAGAAATATTGGGACATGGACACAATTCTAACATCTTTGGCTCTATACACCACAACAATGGAGTTGGAATGATACAAACACAATGTGCTTTAACTGCAGACTGTCAGCTTTAATTTGAGGGTATGTACATCCAACTCAGGTGAACGTGTAGGACTTACAGCAGTTTGCAGATGTGCCTCCCACTTGTTAAGGGACCAAAGGTAATGGGACAGAATAATAATCATAAATCAAACTTTCCCTTCTTAATACTTGGTTGCAAATCCTTTGCAGTCAATCACAGCCTGAAGTCTGGAACGCATAGACATCACCAGACGCTGGGTTTCATCCCTGGTGATGCTCTGCCAGGCCTCTACTGCAACTGTCTTCAGTTCCTGCTTGTTCTTGGGGCATTTTCCCTTCAGTTTTGTCTTCAGCAAGTGAAATGCATGCTCAATGGGATTCAGGTCAGGTGATTGACTTGGCCATTGCATAACATTCCACTTCTGTCCCTTCAAAAACTCTTTGGTTGCTTTTGCAGTATGCTTTGGGTCATTGTCCATCTGCACTGTGAAGCGCCGTCCAATGAGTTCTGCAGCATTTGGCTGAATGTGAGCAGATAATATTGTCCGAAACACTTCAGAATTCCTCCTGCTGCTTTTGTCAGCAGTCACATCATCAATAAATACAAGAGAACCAGTTCCATTGGCAGCCATACATGCCCACGCCATGACACTACCAACACCATGCTTCACTGATGAGGTGGTATGCTTAGGATCATGAGCAGTTCCTTTCCTTCTCCATACTCTTCTCTTCCCATCACTCTGGTACAAGTTGATCTTGGTCTCATGTGTCGATAGGATCTTGTTCCAGAACTGTGAAGGCTTTGTTAAGTGTTGTTTGGCAAACTCTAATCTGGCCTTCCTGTTTTTAAAGCTCACCAATGGTTTACATCTTGTGGTGAGCCCTCTGTATTCACTCTGGTGAAGTCTTCTCTTGATTGTTGACTTTTACACACATACACCTACCTCCTGGAGAGTGTTCTTGATCTGGCCAACTGTTGTGAAGGGTGTTTTCTTCAACAGGGAAAGAATTCTTCAGTCATCCAACACAGTTGTTTTACGTGGTCTCCCGGGTCTTTTGGTGTTGCTGAGCTCACTGGTGCGTTCCTTCTTTTTCAGAATGTTCCAAACAGTTGTTTTGGCCACGCCTAATGTTCTTGCTATCTCTCTGATGGGTTTGTTTTGTTTCTTCAGCCTAATGATGGCTTGCTTCACTGATAGTGACAGCTCTTTGGATCTCATCTTGAGAGTTGACAGCAACAGCTTCCAAATGCAAATAGCACACATGAAATAAACTCTAGGCCTTTTATCTGCACATTGTAATTGGGGTAATGAGTGAATATCACACACCTGGCCATGGAACAGCTGAGAAGCCAATTGTCCCTTTGGTCCCTTAACAAGTGGGAGGCACATCTGCAAACTGCTGTAAGTCCTACACCGTTCACCTGAGTTGGATGTACATACCCTCAAATTAAAGCTGACAGTCTGCAGTTAAAGCACATTGTGTTTGTTTCATTCCAACTCCATTGTGGTGGTGTATAGAGCCAAAGATGTTAGAATTGTGCCGATGTCCCAATATTTCTGGACCTGACTGTATATAAGGCGTGTGCTCAGTGGCTCTGCGCGCCTTTTTTTTCCCCCTTTGTCACAGCGGGGGCTGGTAGGCAGTGCTGAGGTAGGGTTGCTTTATTTAAGATGGAATTTGGTGGATTAGATGTATGGGAGATGGGGCGGAGTTAAGTCGTTTTGGTTTAGGAGAGGTATGTTGGAAGTGTGGAGTTCCCTCTCAGCACTGTCTATGTGTTATTTTTATATTTGGTGGGGTTATATCTGTGGCCGATAATAAATATATATCATTCCACATCTTAGTAGTCGTGTTATTATTGTGTTGTGTGTCATTTATCTCCTTGCGTATGACCCGGTCATCGGTGGGCGACTTAATGATTCCGTATTTGCAAAATCATTTAACACCCCCTAACCCCCCCCCACCCCCAATAAACAGGTACTCATCTCTCATCCCGTGGCGAGAACTGTGACCTGATCCACCGCTTGTCCTGGCAGTGAGCAGAGTGAGACTGGGGAAAAAAGAGTTCCCAGTCTCCCTCGGTGATCACTCACGAGAGCGAGAGCGCGCAGGTCTCGCGGCCCACAAGCGCAAATCTCCATGAAGTCCTATGGACTCGAGGAGCTGATACTTGCAGCGGCACAGGACCACTTCCACAAATATCAATGAGGATAGAGCTGTATTCTGGGGCAAGGTGCCGCGGTCGCGCCTGCCCTGGAATCTAATGGTAAAATGGGGACGCTACAGAGAAACCTGCAGGCGTAGGTTTTCCCCATTTTAGCTTTGGTTAGGAAATAGGGACAATGTTCTTTTTCTTGTAAAAGGAGAAATGTGTCTGAAATGTAAAGATATTGGTGGACCTACGTTTCTACACGTTTCTGCTCAACCTGACCCAATATCTGGCTAGATAATAGGTAAGAACCAGACGTTCCCTCAGCAAAAATCCTAAAGAATAATCTATAAATCAGCGGATAACATAAATGCTATTCGGCTCACAAAAAACACATCTACTAAAATTACAATCTATGTTCATTCATTCTAATGTGGCACTTTGGAGATGGTAAAGTGTTAACCTCCCTGGCGGTTTTCCCGAGTGTGGCTTGCGGTTAAATTTCACTGCTGAATGCAGTAACCCCGAGCCACACTCGCGGCTGGATACATACCTTTACCTGCGCTCCCTCGTTGACCTCTCGCGATAAAGGAACCAGGAAGCAGAACGTTGCGATCATCCGGAGTGTGACTGCAGGGGACAGCGAGGGATCGCAGGGACAAGTAATGTATGCAGCCCCAAGTGTGGCTCGGGGTTACCGCTTTCAGCAGTGAAATTTAACCCCGAGCCACACTCTGGAAAACTGCTAGGGGGATAAAAAAAAAATGGTACCGATTCTGACATCTAAAAGATGACAGAATCGTACCGCCAGGGAGGTTAAATAGCCAAAATTGTGTTATCACACTCTCCGGCTGGGTGTGGTTTCTAACAGTAAGGCCGCTACTGTAGCACCGTATATGAAAATGCCATTGGGGGAAACATTTTGTTGCTCTCTCGTCAGTGGCGTAGCGTGGGTTGTCAGCGCCCGGGGCCAGCCAAGAATTGTGCGCCCCCCCCAACCTGTGGACACGTTATCGATATTGCCGCAGCTCTCACATGGATATTGCCGCAGCTCTCACATGGATATTGCCCCAGCTCTCACATGGATATTGCCTCAGCTCTCCCATGGATATGCCGCAACTCACACATGGATTTGCCCCAGCTCACACATGAATATTGCCCCAGCTCACACATGGATATGCCCCAGCTCTCACATGGATTTGCCCCAGTTCTCACATGGATTTGCCCCAGTTCTCACATGGATTTGCCCCAGCTCTCCATGGATATTGCCCCAGCTCACACATGGATTTGCCCCAGCTCACACATGGATTTGCCCCAGTTCTCACATGGATTTGCCCCAGCTCATGGATATGCCCCAGCTCATGGATTTGCCCCAGCTCATGGATTTGCCCCAGCTCATGGATTTGTCCCCAGCTCATGGATTTGCCCCAGCTCATGGATTTGCCCCAGTTCTCACATGGATTTGCCCCAGCTCATGGATTTGCCCCAGCTCATGGATTTGCCCCAGTTCTCATGGATTTGCCCCAGCTCATGGATTTGCCCCGCTCATGGATTTGCCCCAGCTCATGGATATGCCCCAGCTCATGGATTTGCCCCAGCTCATGGATTTGCCCCCAGCTCATGGATTGTCCCCAGCTCATGGATTTGTCCCCAGCTCATGGATTTGCCCCAGTTCTCACATGGATTTGCCCCAGCTCATGGATTGCCCCAGCTCATGGATTTGCCCCAGTTCTCACATGGATTTGCCCCAGCTCATGGATTTGCCCCGCTCATGGATTTGCCCCAGCTCATGGATATGCCCCAGCTCATGGATGTGCCCCCAGCTCATGGATTTGCCCCAGCTCATGGATATGCCCCAGCTCATGGATTTGCCCCCAGCTCATGGATTTGCCCCAGTTCTCACATGGATTTGCCCCGCTCATGGATTTGCCCCCAGCTCATGGATTTGCCCCAGTTCTCACATGGATTTGCCCCAGCTCATGGATTTGCCCCAGCTCATGGATTTGCCCCCAGCTCATGGATTTGTCCCCAGCTCATGGATTTGCCCCAGTTCTCACATGGATTTGCCCCAGCTCATGGATTTGCCCCAGCTCATGGATTTGCCCCAGCTCACACATGGATATTGCCCCAGCTCCGGATCCAGCATGGGTTGAGGTGGCCCAGATGCCTGGCAGCGGGAGTGCCTGCCCGGTCCTGAACAGCGTGTGAGTCCGTCCGTGTTGAAGGGGAGGTGGCTGCGTGCGTGCGCAGGTCACGCGGTCCGGCCAGTCAGGTGGTACAGAGACTCAGTACCACCTGATTAGCCGGACCACGTGACCGGCTGCGCCTGCACGCAGCCGCCTCCCCTTCAACACAGACGGACTCACTGTTCAGGACCGGGCAGGCACTCCTGCTGCCCGGCATCTGGGTCCCCTCAACCCGCGGGCCCTTGGGCGGCGCCCGAGGGCCCGGCGGGTCAGTCCGGGCGTCATGTTTTAGGGGCGCAAATTTCTTTTGAAATTATGCGCCCCTAACAAAACTGCGCCCGGGGCCACGGCCCCCCCAGCCCCCCCCCCACGCTACGCCACTGTCTCTCATTCCCCGCAGTTCCCTGCACGTCGGGGAATCAAAGTTACCCACCCTGCTGTAAATTCAGCATTCACCGCAGAGTCCCCGGAGTGCAGGCAAAACCTGTCGAAAACCCACCGGAACCGCCGCAAAAAACACGCCGAACATGTCAGAAAAAGACAAGCCGCCGATTACAGCGCAGAAAAGCCACGGGAAAGAGCCGACAAGCTGACGAACGGGGTAAAAAAAAAATGCGCTTAACATTGTCAAGATTTAAACGCTGTTTGCAAAAAAACTACTGAACGAAGCTGCTGGGGGAAGGAGCACCGATTTGGCTGGGGCTTCTCTGTGGGGCTTGCCTAGTGCCTGCCTCCCTTACTTTTGGCCAAGATCACCTGGTGAGTTGTGTCCACTTCACCTGTCAGGTAGAAAACACCTCACGCATCCTACCTGCCTTACTTCAGCATCACTTGGTAGTTCTCCTGTGTAGAACGGTCTTCCCTGAGGTTCTGTACTTGTGTTTACCGGTCTATCGGCTTTTCTCTCGCTCACGAATCTTCGCTGCTGGTTCCTGACTCGGATTTGCCTCTTGGACTTTGCTTTTTGGATTGCCCTATTGGTACCTCGTCTATGAATCCTCTGCACCTCCACCATTGAGTTCCTCTCACCCTTCCTTCACACCTCCCCGGCGCTACATTTTGATACCAGTACCACTACAGATCTGACACATCTTTTGTGTGTTTTATGTTACAAACATCACACGTTTACTAGGGGAAATGTGTAATATTATATTTATTTTATCAATATAAAAATAATCACCTATTTTAGGTGACTCCATCTTGGCTCAATGGCAAAAGTATAATACGATCAGTCTTGGGGTTGTGGTTCCTCTCGTGCAGAGGAGGTTGCCTTGCATTTCAGTTCCGGCCACCATTTTTGGGTGATAGCAGACTGATTTGCATAGAGTTCAGCCTCCACCGTATTGACGCCATCGAGCTAAAACGGTATGAGACCTGAGCGGGGACCCACCGTAGGGCAGGCCACTGGCACTGTTGCTCTTTCTCTGCGATCTCATACACCTTTGTTTTGCTCAATACGTTCATGTGAGACCAATGTCTTTGACTGTCAGTCCCAACTGGCAGAGACTCCCATAGCAGCATAGAAGAGGATTGAATTTTTGGGGAGTCCTCTCAAAAAGCAGGGTATCCAACAGCATTTATAGAAAGAAGATCCTAAGGAAATATCTGGGGTTTTTTTGCACCTCCCACCAATTTATGCTGCGTTTCAAAAGCTGAAAAGCAAGATTTAATCATCTGGAGTAGTCTCGGAAAGTAGGACACGAGAAGCAATATGGCAGATATTTTGGGGAAGGTAAGTGGTGTGGCACAAAGCACATTTAAGCAGGCATTCACAGGGAATGTGGGAAATGAAACCATGAACAAAGGAACTGTCCAGTGGGGTCACCATCCTGGCCTTGAGGTCACTGGTGTATTTTGGCCTAGGCCGACTAGGCCCAGGCCTAGGGTGGCACTTTCCAGGGGGCGGCGGCCCTCACTGGGTGGCCCCACCCCTAACGAAAAAAAAAAGTTTTTTTATTTTTTTTTATTTTGCAAAGTATTTTACCAGGAAGGATACATTGAAATTTCACTAATTTACACTTTCAATTTCACTTTCCAGGGGGCAGCAAAAAACCTCACCACTAAATGGGTTACTCACAGAGCACCGAAATGACGCCAACATTTTGGTGTTCTGTAGTTCCCTGCATTTGAGAATAAAATTTCCCCACCCTGCAGTGAATTCACGATTCACCGCAGGGTCCCCAAAGTGCATGGAGTCGGCCGCTGAATGCTGCCACCGCAAACCCGTGGCCTGCTGTTTTCAAAAGAACTACTGAACGAAAATGTCTGGAATTTACATATAAGATCCTATGATTGATAATAAAAAGTTCTGTTACAGAAAAAAGAAATACTGCTATTAAAAAAAGGGGGGGGAATTTTGCCCAAAAAAATCTGAAAAATGACTAAAAGGTACTAAAAAAAAAAATCAATAAGTAAAGACTTTTTACTGCAGATTAAAATAATAAATGATTTATTAGATATTGTATAAAAATGGGAATATTTTTAACATTGAAACCTATGAGGTTCGCCTGAATAAACCTGCTGATTGAAACCACCGAACATCAGGGCATTTCACTGCCATTTCTCTGAGTCTCAGTAGCACATGACTGGCTGAACCACGTGAAACGCACGCGCGCAGCTGCCCGCCCTTTCGTTAACACAGACTCTATTCTGGACTGAACACCCACCGGGAAGGGAATCAAAGCTACAGTGCACCCTCTGACAGTGTCACCCCACTGCTGACAAGATGGCTCCACAGCATAATTGCTGTGTGCTCATATACACTCGGTTTGCTGGGAGTTTTACTGCAGTGGATTCTGATGCACTCATACACACCGCACATTGCATTGCTGCGAGTTTTATTGCTGTGGATTCTGATGCACTCATACACACCGCACATTGCATTGCTGGGAGTTTTATTGCTGTGGATTCTATGATACACACTGCATATTACTGTGAGTTTTATTGCCCTGGAGCTCTGGGATACGCTCATACACACTGCACATTACTGTGAGTTTTATTGCTGTGCAGTTCTGTGATATGCTCATACACACTGCCCATTTCTGTGGGTTTTATTGCTGTGCAGCTCTGTGATACGCTCATATGCAGTGCACGTTTCTGTGGATTTTATTGTTCAACCAATTAGAGCGGCTGTGATCCCGTTTACTTAACATGCGTGGCTGTTCTTTGTAAAAATGCTTGAATTTAAACATTTCATAATTTTCTTTATCTCAATAGATACATTTGAAATGGTATACAAAATATACAAGTAGGCACTTGGTATCCACTTTTAATATAAAGAGAGGAAAAGGCGGAGCTCTAAGCAGAAAAAGTGGAGCTTAAAGAGGAAGGGTGGGGATTAACCAGGAAGAGGTGTGCCCTTGACAGGAAGGGGTGCGTCAAATTTAAATTAGGGGGTGCACGAGTTTAGTCAGGCCTAGGGCAGCACAAAACCTAAATACACCACTGCTTGAGGTATAGGGTGCCAGAGTATCCATATGGTCTTTTATGTCCACCATAGACACTTCTGGACCTAGAGGGAAGTTGGCCAACTTCCACTGGCAACTCAGAGTCAGTAGAGCTATCACGGCTCCACTGTACAGCTTTGGGTATGCTTACATATGGTTTGCACTTTGAAGTTCTCTATCGGGATAATGAAGGAAAGTCTTTGAGGGTCCATCTGACAGCTGGTTCAAAATCAATTTGATGAACGTCTGTTACAATGGAGAGTCAAAGGTTACTGTTCATCAAAAAAAAGGCTTCAAAACAGCCTTCAGGGCCCTCTAGCAAGAAATTATTTAATGGTATCCCTCCATTAGCACAGGTAAGGCTAGGGTCTGCCGAACGCAGTCTGAGCGCACTCTGCGCACGTGCATAACGGACAGACGTTCTGACGGAAGATACTGTAGACGCCACACGGTCCGTTTTGTTTAACGGACGTAGAAAAAAAATGAATTATGGGAAACAAAATTCATATGAAAAATTATAGAAATTGGTACATGATATGAAAAGCCATTTTGTGCGTCAAGGTGCTGGACGTCGCAAATGGGGTCCGTCTGACTTCGTGTCATCACGCACACAGAACGCTATGCGGGTGTGACGCACTCTGCACGTCTGACCTAGCGGTTTTACGTTTTTGCCTAACTGGCGTCCGTTGCCACGTGCGTTGTGCGTGTACAGTTCGGTGCGCATGTACTTCGTGTGTGGGTCTCCATTGCTCATGATTCTATGCTACAATGGACGTTAAACTGTGCGGCAACACGGCCGTGATCACTGCATACGTCTGACGCCGGCCTAAGTTGATCAGGCACTCGGTCATTTCAATTAGACCCCTGTGGGTGGACGCATGAGTAAAGCCTTGGATTCTGGCCCATTGATTCTGGGTTGAATTTTTGAAGAACAGGAATGGAGAGCTTGGAGGAGTGGTAATGATATGATTGATACAAACTAAGACACCTATATCCTTTTCATACCCGAAGCAATATTCATTTAATACTACGCAGCGGGTTAAACAGTAGCCGTGCTCTATTCTTATCTCGAGCCAGCTCCCTTTCAAATCTCACGGACAAATCCAGTTTAAACATTAGCACAGCTTAATGGCTAATTATAATGTGATAGCAAACTTAGTCTGACTTTCATACCAGAGGAGCCAATCGATATACCCCCACGAACTGTCTGCCGATACCCGTCTCTTGTATAGGAGCAGAATGACTATCTACAGGTCAATCTGCTGCTTGTTTAGTTTGGGAATTGTCGTTGGAGCTTCATTGTCATCGTTCTACATCACACAGTCCCTCTATAGTGAGTGCCCTCTGATTGTATTATAGTTGTCACTCTACTGCTTTGAACATTACGCTTTTAATCTTCCGTTCCAATACTCTTTTGGAGAGAAACCTGCAAAACATCCCATATGGAACCTGCAAGTTTAGGTTGAGGGTCGTCCCCTTGTCCCGCTTATAGACACGCACACCTGCCACTGTAGTCCTCTTGCGTTCAAAGGGTTATTCTAGGGGGGGGGATTATATTTTACTTAATGAATCCCTATTTCGAAAAGGTAATATTATTTTACCCCAATTGACCTGAGGAGATGTTTGTTTCAAGCAGCTTAACAATGTTTCAATTTAGTTAAAAACCCACTTAAGCTCACATCCTGATTGGTCCACAGCCCATCAGTTCACGAGTCAATTATGAGCTTTGAGTGCGATACAGCCGACTCATGCTCTGATTGGCTGCATGTCTAGCAAAGAACTAGTTATACAGAGTTATTCAAAGAGATCCGAATGGCTGCCGAAAGGTAACCGAACGCTGAAAATCTGTGTTCGGTTACCTTTCTTGGCCATTCGGCTATCCAGAGAGCAGGCAATTCCCCAAATCCTGGCGAATTGCCTGCACATACGGTGCCTGTTCGGTGCCTGTTTGAGGGCAGTGAAATCCCCATAGAGAAGCAATGCTTCAGCTATTCAGGGAACAAAAACCAGCAGTGAAAAGTTGCCGAATTGCCCTGCCATTCGGTGGTTTAATTCGACAGGTTTATTCAGGAGAATCCCATAGGATTCAATGTTAAAAATATTCCCGTTTTAATCCAATATCTAATAAACCGTTGATTTATAATATTCTGCAGTAAAACGTCTCTTTATTTATAGACTTTTTCAGATATTTTAAGCATTTTTCGGGATTAGTTTTTTTAAAAGAAATTTTTTTAACTTTACTTATTTTTTCTGTAACAGCCCTTTTTTATTATCGTTCATTGGATCTTATATGTAAATTTCAGACTTTTTCTCTCAGTAGTTTCTTTTGCAAACAGCGTTTCACTTTTCAAACATTCAAGCAAACTGTTTTTTTAATTTATTCACTCCATTCGTCTGCAGTGTCAGGTTTTTCCGGCGGCTGTGCTGCGTGTGATCGGCTCCTGCTCGGGTTTTTCCGGTGATTTCGGCGGGTTTATCCAGATGTTTTTGCGGGTTTTGGTGTGTTCGTCCTGGTTTTGCAGTGAGTTTTTTGGCGGGTTTGCGGCAGCTTTTCCCTGCACTACGACGGCCCTGTGTTGCTTGCTGAGTACACCGCAGGGTCGCCGAAATGGGATCGCCAAATCCTACCGAACTGAAGAGAACGAAAAGTCACCGAACGTGCAGTGGCTTTTCGATTCTCTTTGAATAACCCTGATAGAGTGTTTTTGACGTCCATTGCAGGAGTTAAACACACACACGTGTCATGGATTCTAATGGCATGCCCTATCAAAATGCGTAATGTCGTTTCCAGTTTAATGAATGGTTTAAGGCTCGGGTCAGACGAGCGCATTTTGTACGGACTGTGCGTCCGTGCAGTACGGACGTACTTACTGACTGACAACAAGGTAGTGGCCACACAGTCGGTTTTTTTCACTGACGTATTTTTTGACTGATGTAGCAGGGAAAATAAATTACAATGAAAAAACATTCTGTCCGTCAAAAATGCTGGACGTATAAATGCAGTCTATCTGACCTCGTTTCATCACTCACACACAAAGCTATGCGGACGTTGTGGACGTGGCGCACACCGCACGTCCGTTCTAGCAGTTTTACGTTCTTGCCTAAGGCTAGGGTCAGACGAACGCATTTTTATGTTGTCTGTGAAAAAGTGCGTTCGAACGAATGGACGCATTTTTTCACAGAATACGTGATAGCGGTCATACTATGCGCATTTTCGTCCGTGATTTTGTACGGATCATCAATAAAACCCTTTTTGTGTCTGGACGTTATGTTGGCCGGACATTAGCAGCGTCTGACGTCTCCTAATCACGCACACACGCCGCTAGCGGACACAGCGCACTCTGTACGTCAGTACCTGCGGTTTCACGTTCTCGAAAAAATGCGTTCATTTTCCACTTGCGTTGCGCAGCCGGACTTTTGTGCGACCGTACTTCGTATATTGGCCGTCATTGCCCGGCATCTGCTGCTAGTGCGGCTGTGATTAAGTGCGGCTGCACGCGCGTTCGCACTGCCTCAGTCTGACCCTAGCCTTACCTGCGTCCGTTTGCAGCGTCCGTCAGCCCCCGCACTTCTGTGCGGACGTACTTGTGTGGGGCTACATTTAACACAATCGTATGCTATCACAGACGTACTTATGTGCGGCAACACGGACGTTAACACTGCGTTCGTCTGACCCCAGCCTAAAGGGACACTGTACACAGTGTGAGCACTCAATCTTATCTGAGTGGTCACACTACAGTGAGCTCCCTCTCCCCCCTCTGAGAGAGGGGCTCGGAGGGCTGATTCAGCATCCAAATGAAGAGTCTTGATCCTGCCCAGAACCTCCACTCAGGGAGCCCTCAGCTCAGGATTCAGGGCTTGGAGACCTTTGGGAACCAGCCTTATCCAATAGAATCAAAGCTTTCGTGTTTTGAGAGTCACTAGATTGGCTAGAGCGCCCAGCCCTCCAGCGGTCCCGTGACCTGCTGAGCTGGAAGCAAATCATATCCAACAGAGGTCAGAGGGTGACCAGCGCTGGATTTAGGTGAGCTTTAAAGAAAACCAAGGTATTAAAGCAGGAAGGGAGAGTACTGAGGGGCTAATGTTTATGTTTACCCCTTCAGTTTCTTACCCCCTTATGTTTTAACCCCGTGTTATCCCTTTAAGGCAGCATTTTACAAGTGTTCTTGTCATGTAGTTTTTCCACAAAAAAATCACGGTATTGTAATGCCGAATTATTCCTCACCGTGCTTATTGCACAAATCATTAACCACTTACATACCGGTTTTGCAATATTACACCAGCCAATATTTGTAGCCTTCTTCAAAATACAAAGCGCCGAAATTGCGTGCAATACTGGTGCTTTACATTTCGGCGGTTCAATTTCACAGAAAATATGCAGGTCTATTCAAAGAAAGGTGAAACTCAGGAGAATGACTGGAGAAGTGAAAATACTAGGTCAAAATAGCCGAACCAGAAAAATTCTCCCAATTATCTCACTTTCCAAATCGGCTATTTGGTCTAGATTGTTCATTCTCCTGCCAGTTCTCCTGGTTTTTCACGTTTCTCTGAATAACCCTGATGGTGATTTCACTATTTAGTGAATAGTCATCGTATTTTGCTGAAATTGGAGTCGCCAAAGTCATTGTCGGATGTCGGAGAAAACTGCCGAATTGCACTGATAACCGCCGATTTGGCATTAGCAAATTCCACCAAATTGAAAACAAAAAAAAGAAGGACGTCTCCTATTCTCCTAATAGGGGATTCAAACAATAAAAATGTGGCTAAATAATAAAAAGGTCCTTTAAAAATAATCTGTTACATAATTTGAAAAAATTTAATCTAAAAGATACAAAAACGCCTTTTAAAAAATAAAAAGTTTTTCAAAAAATTAAAGCTGTCTTTTAAATATTTTTTTTAAAATGATAGGATTCGCCTGTTTAAACCTGTTGAATTGAAACACCGAAAATCAGGGCATTTTGCCAGAAAAAAATGAACTCTACTTAAAAAAAAGGTGTTTGAAACAATAATAATGCATGGAAATGATGAAAAAGGTCGTATAAAAAAATAATTAAAAATGCCATTTAAAAAATGGGAATCGAAAGTTTCGCCGAAAAAATCCAGAAAAATACCTAAAAAATTCTAAAAAATACATAAATAAAAAAAGCATATTGCAGCAAATGAAAAGAATAAAAGGTTGAATAAAAAAATTAATGAAAACGCAATTTTTTTTACATTGAATCCTATGGGATTCACCTGTTTAAACCTGTCGAACTGAATCACCAAAGATCAGGGCATTTCACTGACTCTTCGGTTCAGTTCGGAGTTCGCTGAATACATTGTCCCATAGCGAAGTAATGATTAATCTCGCTGCTGCCAAAGGTCGCCGAACTGCGGCGATCTTCTCTTTTTTTTTTTGGAGAAATTATATTACCAGGAAGGATACATTGAGATTTCTCTTGTTTTCAAGTATGTCCTGGGTGGTGAGTATGCACCATTAGGTGTCTTGCCCAAGGACACTTACTGGAGAGGTGCTCTGGCCAGGATTTGAACCTGTGTCTCCACAGTTATAGAGCAGTGATGTTACTTCTCTACTCCACCCAGCCGGTACAAGGTGAACTGCACCGTATCTCGCTGTCAATTTGCCAGTATTTGGCGAATTGACAGCTCTCTGAATAGACCAACTGCCACGAAATTGCAACGTACGGTGAAATTCCCCATTCAGCGCAATTCGGCGGCAAGTTTGCCTCTTATTGAATAACCATTTTTATTTGCAGTGTAACGATTCACTATAGTTGGCTAAGGCTAGGGTCAGACGAAAGCATTTTTCCCGGCGAACGTGAAAAAGTGCGTCCGAACGCATTGACGTATTTTATCACGGAATGCGCAAAAACAGTCAGACGACGCGCATTTTCGGGCGTGATTTTGTACGGATCGTCAATAAAACTCTTTTTGCGTCTGGACGTTATGTAGGCTGGACATTAGCAGCGTCTGACATCTCCTAATCACGCAAACACGCCGCTATGCCACAGCAGCGCACTCAGTACGTCAGTACTAGCGGTTCAGCGTTCTCAGAAAAATGCGTTCAAATTCCACTTGCGTTGCACGGCCGGACTTTTGTGCGGCCGTACATCGTATATTGGCCGTCATTGACCGTCATCTGCTTCTAGTGCGGCCGTAATTATGTGCGCCAGAACGCACGTTAAAAGTGCGCTGGTCTGACCCCAGCCTTAACTGTGGGGGGAAAAAGAATCCCAATGAAATGATTGTTAATGTGGAATTCTCTGCCTGTTGAGGTGGTTGGGTCAGAGACTGTACATACTTTTAAACAACGGCTGGATAACTTCCTGCAAAAACACAATATTAAGGGTTATAATATTTAATATGTGGGTAAAAGCTGCTTGAATCAAGGAGAAATCTGACGCCATTCGGGGGTCAAAGATGGAATTTTTTCCCAGTGTGTTGCATATTGGCGAGCGTTTCAGACTGGGTTTTTGCCTTCTTTTGGATCAACAGCAGTAGGTGATGTGTGAGAGGCTGAACTCGATGGACGCATGTCTTTTTTCAGCCTATGTAACTATATAACTTTCAGGGCTATTCCGAGAAAGGTGAAAATCAGGAGAACTGGCAGGAGAAGAGAACAATCTAGACCAAATAGCCGATTTGGAAAGTGAAATAAATGGGAGAATTTTTCTGTTTTGGCTATTTTGACCTAGAATTTTCACTTCTCTAGTCATTTTCCTGTGTTTCATCTCTCTCTGAAATAAACCTGTATTAACTATCAGGGTTATTCAGAGAAAGGTAAAAAGTAGGAGAATGGCTGGAGAATGAAAAATTCTAGCAGGGTTATTCAGAGAGAGGTGAAAACCAGGAGAAAGACTGGAGAAGTGAAAATTCTAGGTCAAAATAGCCAAACCAGAAAAATTCTCCCATTTATCTCACTTTTCAAATCAGCTATTTTGGCCTAGAATTTTCACTTCTCCAGTCATTCTCCTGGTTTTCACCTCTCTCTGAATAACCCTGCAGGTCAGAATAGCTGATTTGGAAAGTGAGATAAATGGGAGAAGTTTTCTGGTTTGGCTATTTTGACCTAGAATTTTCCATTCTCGAGCCATTCTCCTGCTTTTCACCGCTCTCTGAATAACCCTGTATGTAATGTTGCCGTTGTGAGTGCAAGATGTGAATTACTTCAATAATTCGTAAATCCTTCAGAGGAGAGTTTGCGGCCGAAGGCGATTTAAAAACAAAACCAACGAGAAGAACATAACAAAAGTCCATCAAGTTCAACTTATCCTTGTTCCCCTTTGGTGGTTCCAGGTTTTGGCAACACATCAAACCCTCATCAAAATCACTTCCAGAAACTTCACAAAAAAAGTGAAAAGTTGGAGAAAGTCAGAACTTGAAATCCAATCCATACACCTACCAAGGTGCTTTCATGGGATGCAGTGCCTGAACTGACAGGCTGTCCTATTGATTCATTTTCAGACATGTGTATTTATACTGTATCAGTGGACTTCTTGAAGATTTAACCTCTTCTGTGAATGACCGAGGGCTGCTGCATTGCACTTCCCTTTTTCTTTTTTTTCAGTGTGGCACAAGATAGGTCATAAAGTTAACAGGAAAGTCTGTTCCTGTCTGCAAACAGATTTTAAACTACGCAACTAAGAAAAATAAACCATACAACGACTTGTTGATGAAGAAACTCAGGAAACGCGGTGCACAAAGTGACCAACGTGCCTTTCAAAATATTTTGCATCCTTATCTTGATATTGCGAGACCCTATAATCATCATGTACTTTTAGAAAATAACCGTAAGGAAATGTTAGTCTGTACGTTTCTATAAAAATATCTTTTTAATATATATATACTGTATAGTATAATAGCACCAGTACTCTAGTGCCATTTTTTTTTATTATTATTTTTTTTTTTTTCAAGGGGATCAAAAAGATGGTGGGGCATTGTGCTTTATATTAGAGTGTTGTGTGAGCTCAAAATTCTTTTCATATATACTGTGTGTGTATATAATATATACAGTATATATGTAATTTTACCAGGATGGATACATTGAGATTTCTCGCATTTTCAAGTATGTCCTCGGTTCTAGAGAGAACATTGAAATTTTTAGTCGTTACAGAAATACAAAGTAATAAAATGCAAGATATTAAAAATAAAACAAATATACAGATTATATTTCTTACATATTTATTTTCTGTGTTAGTCATTATGTTACATGTTTCCAGGCGCATTCTGTATATAGTCACTATGTTACATGTTTCCAGGTGCATTCTGTATATAGTCACTGTGTTACATGTTTCCAGGCGCATTCTGTATATAGTCACTATGTTACATGTTTACAGGTGCATTCTGTATATAGTCATTATGTTACATGTTTACAGGTACATTCTGTATATAGTCACTGGTTGACTCAGGACAAGGTTTTACACAAATTAAACAATGTGAATGCTAATAAAGCCCCAGGGCCAGATGGAATTCACCCGCGAGTACAAGAGAGCTATGTGTTGAAATATGTAAACCTCTGTTCTTAATCTTTCAAGATTCTTTTCTTTCAGGAATAGTACCAGAGGATTGGAGAAAAGCTGACGTGATCCCTATATTTAAGAAAGGTTTAAAATTTGTGCCTGGGAATTATAGACCTGTGAGCTTAACATCTGTGGCTGGGAAAGTATTTGAGGGGTTACTAAGGGATAATATTCAGGAATTTATTGGGAGGTATAATGTAATTGGCAAAAATCAGCATGGTTTCATGAAACACAGATCATGTCAGACTAACCTAATTACATTCTATGAGGAAGTAAGTAGAAGTATAGATCAGGGGTCGCAGTGGATGTGATTTACTTAGATTTTGCCAAAGCTTTCGACACAGTTCCACACAAAAGGTTATTACTTAAATTAAGAAAAAATGGTCTAGATGAAAATACTTGTTCTTGGATAGAAACTGGCTAAAAGATAGGGTACAGAGAGTGGTCATAAATGGTACATTTTCAAGATGGACACCAGTGGTAAGTGGTGTCCCTCAGGGGTCTGTTCTAGGACCAATACTATTCAATTTATTTATAAATGACCTTGAGATAGGCATTGAAAGTCATGTATCAGTGTTTGCAGATGACACAAAGCTAGGAAAAGTAATACAATGTGAGCAGGATGTTACTTCGCTGCAGAGGGATTTAGATATATTGGGGGACTGGGCACTTAAATGGCAGATGAGATTTAATCTAGATAAATGTAAAGTTATGCACTTTGGAGTGAAGAACACACAAGTAATTTATACCCTAAATGGTACGGAGTTAGGGAAATCCAAGCAGGAGAAGGATTTGGGAATAATCATAGACTTCAAACTAAGTAACAATGTGCAATGTCAAACAGCAGCCGCCAAGGCCAGCAAGGTACTGGCATGCATTAAAAGGGGAGTTCACTCTCGGGATGAAAACATAATTTTGCCTCTGTATAAATCAATGGTCAGGCCGCACCTTGAATATGCCGTGCAATTTTGGGCACCTGTCTTAAAAAAAGATATTATATCGTTAGAAAAAGTGCAGAGACGGGCAACTAAATTAATAAGGGGAATGGAAGGGTTAAGTTATGAGGAAAGACTAACAAGCTTAAACCTGTTTAGTTTAGAGAAAAGGCGCCTTAGAGGGGATCTGATAACCTTATATAAATATATACGGGGCCATTATCAACCATTGTCTGATAACCTATTCATTAACAGGACTATACATAGGACAAGGGGTCATCCATTTAGACTGGAAGAAAGAAAATTTAGCTTAAAGCATAGGAAGGGTTATTTTACGGTGAGAACAATAAAGCTGTGGAATTCTCTGCCTGTTGAGGTGGTTGGGTCAGAGTCTGTACAGACTTTTAAAAAACGACTGGATGACTTCCTGCAGACACAGAATATTAAGGGTTATAATATTTAATATGTGGGTAAAAGCTTCTTGATCCAAGGAGAAATCTGACTGCCATTCTGGGGTCAAGAAGGAATTTTTTCCCAGTATGTTGCATATTGGCAAGCATTCAGACTGGGTTTTTGCCTTCTTTTGGATCAACAGCAGTAGGTTATGTGGGAGAGGCTGAACCTGATGGACGCATGTCTTTTTTCAGCCTATATAACTATGTAACTATGTAACTATGTAACTGTGTTACATGTTTCCAGGCGCATTCTGTATATAGTCACTATGTTACATGTTTCCAGGTGCATTCTGTATATAGTCACTATGTTACATGTTTACAGGTGCATTCTGTATATAGTCACTGTGTTACATGTTTACAGGTGCATTCTGTATATAGACACTATGTTACATGTTTACAGGTGCATTCTGTATATAGTCACTATGTTACATGTTTCCAGGTGCATTCTGTATATAGTCACTATGTTACATGTTTACAGGTGCGTTCTGTATATAGTCACTATGTTACATGTTTACAGGTGCATTCTGTATATAGACACTATGTTACATGTTTACAGGCGCATTCTGTATATAGTCACTATGTTACATGTTTACAGGTGCATTCTGTATATAGTCACTGTGTTACATGTTTACAGGTGCATTCTGTATATAGTCATTATGTTACATGTTTCCAGGCGCATTCTGTATATAGTCACTGTGTTACATGTTTCCAGGCGCATTCTGTATATAGTCACTATGTTACATGTTTACAGGTGCATTCTGTATATAGTCATTATGTTACATGTTTACAGGTGCATTCTGTATATAGTCACTATGTTACATGTTTACAGGTGCATTCTGTATATAGTCACTGTGTTACATGTTCACATGTGCATTCTGTATATAGTCACTATGGTACATGTTTACAGATGCATTCTGTATATAGTCACCATGTTACATGTTTACAGGTGCATTCTGTATATAGTCACTATGGTACATGTTTACAGGTGCATTCTGTATTGAGGTATATTAATAGAGATATCTTAAGTGACTTTAGACTGGGGGAAGATTTGATGGCGTCTGGGAGGTTATTCCATAATTGTGGTGCTACAATCATAGAAGGTTAAGCCGAGGCACCATCTGCAGCAGTGGGTAATAGGATGGGGTCCTTGCTCCACGGCCCCAAAATCAATAAAAACTCCAAAACCCACAGTATTATATCAAGTGAATTTATTCCAACAGCAGAAAAAAAGACAACGTTTCGACCAGAACTGGTCTTTGTCAAGTCTAAATCAGAAATGCATGAGCCTCTGGTGTTGGAATAAATCCACTTGATTTAACACTGTGGGTTTTGGAGTTTTTATTGATTTTGTGTATGTATATACACTGCCTGCCCAAAAAAAACATAAAGGTCTGTTATGATCTGGAGTTGCTTCAGTTGATCAGGTCTGGGTTCAGCAACATTATGTGCTCAAAAAATGAGGTCATGTGACTCGCTGAATATACTGAATGAGCAGGTTTCCATTGATGGCATAGGATTTCTGTCCAAAATGTATGCATAGGTAATCAACCTTATATGGGGAACCTCTATGCCACCATTTCTTGGGCTCCGGCAACTCTGTCCACCTTGGCTTCTGTGGATTACCTTTGTCGATATCGGGGCTCAGAGAATGACACACACAGGTTTAGATCCTTTTATTAGACTCTGAAAGGGAGAGCGAGGCAGGTGTCATTTTGTAAGAGGACCCCAGGAATGTCATGTGTCAATCTGTAACCTTGTCATGAGTTACATTGTAATTGAAATCTGACTATCCTGCATGACGGGAACATTGAGCATTATGTCTTGAAAATCTTTATTATGGAACATCTTGACACAATCCTATAAAAACACTTTAAATATAAGGCAAAGATTTGAACTCTTAGCTACGTCTACTTACATCCATCAATGGGTTTTTTTCTCCTGTGATGGCACAGCGGGCATATTCCAAGATGGCAATGCCATGATTCATCGGGATCAAATTGTGCAAGAGTGGTTCAGGGAGCCTGAGACATAATTTCCACACATGGATTGGCCACCGCACAGTCCAGACCTTAACCCCATTGAGAATCTTTGGGATAATGTGCTGGAGAAGACTTTACGCAGCGCCGCGACTCTCCCATCATCAATACAAGATCTTGCCACAAGTTAATGCCACTCTGGATGCAAATAAATGCTGTGACATCACTTGAGCTTATCGAGACAATGCCACGGCAATACGTGCCGCAATCACAACAAAGGACTATCCAAAGAAATATTAGTGTGTGACTTTTTTGGCCAGGCAGAGTATACTTGTATTGTTTCGTGCCTTGCATTCTTTTCAGAGTTTTTCATCTTTTTTTTTTTGGTTAAATGATCCAAATTTTTTAGGACCAAATCGAAAAACTATTGATTTTTAAATCTTTTTAATTTCAGGGTTACTTTTGTCATTACATTCGTGTTTGTTTTAGGGTGAGTGTTACAATTAGGGTTGGTGTTAACATACCCAACCATCCGATAGTGTCCTAGGGGCAGTATCGTCTGCTCCTAATGTATCATTATTTATTATGTCTCACGTTTGTGCTTACCCCATTGTAAAGCGCTACGGAACCTGTTGGCGCTGTATAAGTACATGTAACTGTAACTTTCAGTGTTAAATAGCCAATGAAACCGGAAGTAACAGTGAATTAAAGGTGACAAACTGACACTTGAAGGATAACACTGGGAAGAAGGCGTCAGGAGGGTATAATGGCGTTTTCTCCCCTTCTCCTCCGATTAACTCTGGTCTCTTTAAGTGTGTAAAATATTTACATACAGGGTTATTCAAAGAGAATCGAAAAGCCACCGCACGTTCGGTGACTTTTCGTTCTCTTCAATTCGGTTCGATTTGGCGATCCGATTTCGGCGACCCTGCTGTGTATTCAGCAAGCACCACAGGGCCGCTGAAATGCAGGGAAAAGTCGCTGAAAACTCACCGCAAAACGAGGACGAACGCACACTGAAACCTGCAAAAACATCTGGATTAACCCGCCGAAAACGCCGGAAAAACCCGAGCAGGAGCCGATCACACGCAGCGCAGTCGCTGGAAAAGCCGACACCGCAGACGAAGGAGGTGAAGAAAAAAAACAGTTTGCTTGAATGTTTGAAAAGTGAAACGCTGTTTGCAAACAAACTACTGAACGAAAATGTCTGAAATTTACATATGATCCAATGAATGATAATAAAAAGGACTGTTACAGAAAAAAGAAAAAAACGTTAAAAAAAATGTAAGAATTCGGCAATAATTTTTTGGCAACAAAATCCCCAAAAATTCTTAAAATATCCCAAAAAATCTAACAATAAAGAGACTCTTTACTGCAGATTATTATAACGGACGGTTTATTAAATATTGAATTAAAACGGGAATATTTTTAACATTGCAGCCTATGGGATTCGCCTGAATAAATCTGCCGAATTAAACCACCGAATGGCAGGGCATTTCGGGAACCTTTCACTGCTGGTTTTTGTTCTCTGAATAGCCGAAGCATTGCTTCTCTATGGGCATTCACTGCCCTCGAACAGTCAACGAACAGGCACCGTATGTGCAGGCAATTCGGCAAGATTTGGCGAACTGCCTGCTCTCTGAATAGCCGAATGGCCAAGAAAGGTAACCGAACGCTGAATTTCACTGTTCGGATCTCTTTGAATAACCCTGATAGTGAGAGGGATTTTGTCTCAAAGTGATTTTCTTTTCGCTCGGGCGCCAGTAACCTTTTAATATATTAATATATCTCCTCGGAGCCGGCCTTTTGTCTAACAGAAAAAACAATTGCTGTGCGTTTGTTCCTGTAATCAGTTTCTCAATGTGCCAAACCCAGTAACGACATGCAAATGTCCACACTAAGGAAGTAAGAATTACATGTGTATAACCCTTAATAGCCGTATTATAAGGCTGTCCTAAAGAGTTTCGCAGCGCTTGCAAGAAAATCAAAAAGCTTATTTGACAACCACAAGCAGTTCCCTTTTAATGCTGTTTAAAAAAAAAAAAAAATGTGTCATTTTTCCAGAGTATGGAAAGTGTTATCTTAAGCAGCTTTTAGGCAGGAAGTTATGTTTTATCACTTCCTCTCAGTTGCCGTTTGTGAAGAATTTGAGTGCATGATATCAGATTGCATCAAGAAAGTAGGGCCCGTGTGTGTTTTACTCATCAAAGGAGCAGACCCTAAGGACTCCGTATCACTTGAATGCATACGCTGTCATGTAGCAACGAGAGGCCCGTTTGAAGAAACACAAAAAGCACCCTTCGTTTTAACATAATGGACACGTCCGGGGAAGAAAGGGGTTAACTGTCCAATAAATCTTTATTTCGCTTTCTAAAGCCCGCATGGTTTCACTTCTTCCACTTTTATACAACAGCTTCGGATTTCTACTGTTGGTGTATATGTTATGGTTAAAGTCTGAAGTGCGGTTAATCTTAAAATTATCCGGATAATCCTGACATTACCCAAAACCACTGGGAAAAACTGCAAAAAAAGGAAAAATTCGGACTTTACCCGGGTAATTTTAGGACTAACCAACGCCCTTGGGTAACGGTCTGGAAGAGCTGGAAATCCGCACTTTACCCGGATGATCTGCAGACTATCCAAGCTCGTGTGGTTAAAACCAAATTTTGTTATCGTTCAGATAAAAGTCTGAAGCTTTACCCGGGTAATCTGAGGACTAACCACAGCTACACTTGGGTAATGTGAGGACTATCCACAGCTTCACTTGGGTAATCTGAGGACTATCCACAGCTTCACTTGGGTAATCTGAGGACTATCCACAGCTTCACTTGGGTAATCTGAGGACTATCCACAGCTACACTTGGGTAATCTGAGGACTATCCACAGCTTCACTTGGGTAATCTGAGGACTATCCACAGCTTCACCTGGGTAATCTGAGGACTATCCACAGCTTCACTTGGGTAATCTGAGGACTATCCACAGCTACACTTGGGTAATCTGAGGACTATCCACAGCTACACTTGGGTAATCTGAGGACTATCCACAGCTTCACTTGGGTGATCTGAGGACTATCCACAGCTACACTTGGGTAATCTGAGGACTATCCACAGCTTCACTTGGGTGATCTGAGGACTATCCACAGCTACACTTGGGTAATCTGAGGACTATCCACAGCTACACTTGGGTAATCTGAAGACTATCCACAGCTACACTTGGGTAATCTGAGGACTATCCACAGTTACACTTGGGTAATCTGAGGACTATCCACAGTTTCACTTGGGTAATCTGAGGACTATCCACAGCTACACTTGGGTAATCTGAGGACTATCCACAGCTACACTTGGGTAATCTGAGGACTATCCACAGCTACACTTGGGTAATCTGAGGACTATCCACAGCTACACTTGGGTAATCTGAGGACTATCCACAGCTACACTTGGGTAATCTGAGGACTATCCACAGTTTCACTTGGGTAATCTGAGGACTATCCACAGCTTCACTTGGGTAATCTGAGGACTATCCACAGCTTCACTTGGGTAATCTGAGGACTATCCACAGCTACACTTGGGTAATCTGAGGACTATCCACAGCTACACTTGGGTAATCTGAGGACTATCCACAGCTACACTTGGGTAATCTGAGGACTATCCACAGTTTCACTTGGGTAATCTGAGGACTATCCACAGCTACACTTGGGTAATCTGAGGACTATCCACAGTTTCACTTGGGTAATCTGAGGACTATCCACAGCTTCACTTGGGTAACCTGCAGAGCATCCAACCCCGCTTGGGAAAAAGGGAATTTTGCTATTATCTATGGATATTATCAACGAAAATGGCAAAAGTTTAAAAACAATGTATTGCAGATATAATGAATATACAGAGTAACAGGATATTTATTTATTTATAAAGGATTTTACCAGGAAGGCTACATTGAGATTTCTCTTGTTTTCAAGTATGTCCTGGGTTCAAGAACATTGAAGTGTTACAGAAATACAAAATAGTAAAATGCAAGATATTAACACAAATGTTATGTTTCTGTGTAATGTTGATATGTTTCTTATATGAATGTTAAAGAGTTACATGATCTTTATTATGTGTCATATGTGCTTATATATCATTTATAAAACATAATAACCATCAGGTTATTCTTTATATAATATCTTTATCTTCATAAATTAATTTTCAGACAATTAACGCACAGAGTTACATGACGGTTATTTAGTGCGGTTTGTGACTGGATACAATTTCACTAAAAATAACTAAAAACACAATTTTGTTATCAGTCAGATAACAGTTTGCAGCTTTACCCGGGTAATCCTCGGAATTCTGTCAACTTTAACCTGCTGAAAAAGGCGTTTGGATACTTTGCAGTTTACCTGTGTAGCGCTCACTCCCGGAGGAGCCGCTGAAATTGAACCTCGGGTCAGTCTCCCCACATTAGGGAATAAATATACTCCAGCACCGTTGTGGATTTTATAAATTATATAGTTTACTAGAATAAATGGCATATAATGAATAACACGGTGTTCATAGATATATTTACAGTACTTCGTAATGCGGGAAATGCGCAGCGGAAAAGAAATACGATGCTTCGTATTTCGAGGAAACGCGCAGCGGAAAAGAAATACAAGGTTTCGTAATTCGAGAAATGCGCAGCGGAAAATAAATACGATGTTTCGTAATTCGAGAAACGCGCAGCGGAAAATAAATGGAAAATTATCTTTAACCCCTTTCTTCGTTGGAGAGTGAGTCCCGCACAGGTTGTGTCCCGGAATGTAAGTGTGTGTGTGTGTTGGTACCCGGGTACTTATTCAACTGGCCAGTGAATTGCTTAAGAGTTATCTTCGACTAGTCAAGTTGGGGCCCTGTGGGTTTTAGAAACAAACAGCAGCGTGCTTTCTTGGCTTTACAACGGCCTAGAAGGCCTCTCACCCATCCGCCTGATACTTGAGGCTCCGCTGGACCCAGGACGTCTCTCCACTCGATATTGACTGGGCTCTCTTGGCTTCTGGATCCGCTGTCTGGGTTTCTGCTCCGGCCGCGACTTGTCCAGCTTACCGCCTGCTCTACCAGTCCGATCGACCTGCGGTACTCCTCACTCGGGGTCCTCTGGCTTCCTCAATAGCAGCTTGGGTAATCTTGTGGATCACTGGGTCTCCCTTTGGTAAGGCTGAGTAACCCGATCTGTAACTCCGTTAGGCCGCACCTGCGCTCCGGCCTGGACGCTGTTACGTTCTGCAGCACTGTGTCTTGTCTCTCTCACTCCCTGGCGCGCTCTGCCAGCTCTCTCCACGAGGCTCAGGATGTAAGTCTCTCTGTCCCACCCACTTCCTGTGTCCGTTCCCAAGGCATGCCGGGAAATGTAGTCCCAATGTAATATTCAGTGTCTCACATTGCGCTTGTCTCCCTCCGGTGGCCAAAAATAGGTACTGCCACAATAAGAAATTAAACACTGCGCTACACCCGGATAAAGTCTAATGTTTCATTGCACATCGCACTTTATCCAGCAACACTAGGGTAAAGTCCATTTTACCCGGGTAAAACACAGCAGAAAACTGGAGTACCTAGAGGCCTCTGGATATTTTGCAGATTACCCGGATAAAGTCTGAAATTTAATTTCACTTCGGACTTTTGCTAATGACGCCTGGGTAATGTCAGGAATACCCGGGTAATCCTAACATTAAACGCACTTTGGGCTTTAACTGTAACATATACAAAAACTATTTTACATTTATAATGTAAAGCAGGTATGTCAAACTCCGTCCCCCCCCCCAGATGTCAATGCCTACAATTCCCAAAATTCTATGAATGCATTGGATGACTAGGGAATCAAGGGAATTGTAGTTCAGAGACATCTGGGAGGTTGATGTCTAAGACTAGGGTCAGACGAACGCATTTTTCATATCTACCGTCAAAAAGTGCGTTGATGCACTTTTTCACGAAAGACGCGATAGCGGTCATACGGTGCGCAATTTCGGCCGTGATTTTTCACGGAGTTATTAAAAACAAATGGACGTTATGTTGGCCGGACATGTGCAGCGTCTGACGTCTCCTAATCACTCACACACGCAGCTATGCCGACGCAGCGCACTCTGTATGTCAGTACTAGCGGTTCGACGTTCTCAAAAAAATGCGTTCCTTTGCCGCTTGCGTTGCGCGGCCGAACTTTTGTGCGGCCGTACTTTGGATATTGACCGCCATTGGACGTCATTTGCTGCTACTACGGCCGTGATAAAGTGCGGCTGCACGCGCGTTCGCACTGCGTTCGTCTGACCCCAGCCTAAAAGCATTGACCTAAAGTATCAATATAAGCAACAAACAGTTTCTATTGATGACTTTGGCGACCCTAGGAACAATATAGGGGGCACATAAGATACCACAGTCAAAACTGGGGGGCACTAATATTTTCACCACTAAATCACACCACTGAAAAAAACCTATATCTATATAACTAGGATTCCATAACCCCAGAGTCATGTGATGCAATGATACCTTTTTGTTGTATTAACCTGATACTTAAATTCAATAATTTATTCACCGCAGTTTGATGGTTTTCGCCGACATCTGGTAACTGCTTCAGTGACTCCAATTTTCGCAAATTACGGTGAACATTCTCTAAATAGGGAATTCACAATATTTTTGGCAAAATGGATTTCCACGAAATGTGACAAAAAGCAAAGGATCTAAAGACGAATAGACCCTTTAGATTCTGACTTCCTTAATAACCCCTAAAATGCCATTAACCCAGTGAAATACAATAAAAAAATAATAAAGCGTGTGGCATGTAGCCTACTTTAACCGCTAAAATGCCAGTAATCAAGGGAAAACACTAAATGAATGCACTGTGAGGAATGTAACCTACCCATTAACCCCTAAAACACCATATAAACACCATATATAGTGTCTGACCATTAACCCCTTCACTGCTGAGCCATTTCAACTCTGTGGAAAAAACAGTTATGTTTTTATTTTATTTTTTATGATTTTGTATTTTACAAATGGTCATGTTGGGTATCATTGGAGAGGCCAGACTCTGCCCTTGCCAAATACACATCAATTGAATATAATTGAAGCACGGGGACGGAGATATAGTGGTCCATAGGAAGTGGGGCGAGCTGGATGCTGATTCCTGATGGGGGGGCAAGGAATAACCTTGGGGGGCAATTGTCCCCCCTTGCCCCCCTGTAGAGATGCCTATGATTGTATACCCTTTAACCTCTTTGCTACTGAGCCATTTCACCCCCGTGTGCTGAGCTCATTTTGTCCCTTTGTGCTCATCATGTTTAAACGCGATTTGAAGTCGTGCCTTTTTATGGGACCCAGAAAAATAAAAAATCCTTCTTTTCATCAGACTCGGCAGATTCAGAATATATCATTATTATCAGGGTTATTCAAAGAGATCCGAATGGCTCCCGAAAGTGAACCGAACGCTGAAATTTTCCTGGCCATTCGGCTATCCAGAGAGCAGGCAGTTTGCCAAATGTTGGCGAATTGCCTGCACATACGGTGTCTGTTCGGTGCCTGTTCGAGGGCATTGAAATCCCCATAGAGAAGCAATGCTTCGGCTATTCAGAGAACACAAACCAGCAGTCAAAAGGTGCCAAAATGCCCTGTCATTCGGTGGTTTCAGGCTGCAGGTTTATTCAGGCGAATCCCATAGTCTTCAATGTTAAAAATATTCCCGTTTTAATTCAATATCTAATAAAACGTTCATTATAAAATTCTCCAGTAAAGAGTCTCTTTATTTATAGATTTTTCAGGATCTTTTAAGAATTTTTTTTTTGTTTTTTAATCGTTTTTTCTTTTTTCTGTAACAGCCCTTTTTATTATCATTCGTTGGACCTCATATGTAAATTTCAGACATTTTCGCTCAGTAGTTTCTTTGCAAACAGCGTTTCACTTTTCAAACATTCATTCGTACTGGTTTTTTTTTTCACTCCCTTCGTCTGCGGTGTCAGGTTTTTCCGGCGGCTGCTCTGCGCTCTGATCGGCTCCTGCACGGGTTTCTCTGGCGTAATCGGCGAGGTTAATCCAGATGTTGTTGCGGGTTTCGGCGTGCATTCGCCTGGTTTTGCGGTGAGTGTTCGGCAGGTTTTCGCGGCTTTTCCCTGCACTACAACGGCCCTGTGGCGCTTGCTGAATACACCGCAGGGTTGCCGAAATGGGATCGCCGAATCAAGCCGAATTGAAGACAACGAAAAGTCACCGAACGTGCAGTGACTTTTCGATCCTCTTTGAATAACCCTGTATGTATAAAACAGTGACCTTGCTCCCGGCGTGAGAAATTAGAAGGTGAGTAATGGCAGTGGTATTGCTCATTTTATAAGTCTCAAAATGGGCAATGCTATTGGCTTGGAACAAAAAGATTATAAAAAAATATATATTTTTTTTTTTCTTTCAGACTTTACATGGTCGTGTTTGGTATCGTTAGAAAGGCCAGACTCGGAGGAGAGCGGTCGCAATCTCTCTGTGCTCTGTCCTACTTCGCCGGATTCCTGGTATTTATGTACTCCCTGCTGTGAGCACAGGGCGTCCTCTCTTCGGAGTGATTGTTTAGAGTCCCGGGATTCTGCTGGTGCAACCCGGAGGTCACAGCTTCAACCAGCGAGTGTCTGGGTCTGCGTGCTCCCCTGAGGCCTCCTTGTGACAGCGGCCATCTTGAGGCCTGTACGACCGCAACTACATTGGTATGGGGGAAAAGAGCAAGAAGGACGTGGAGGATGGGGGCCCTCGTCTTCCAGACATCCGGCAGTCACTAGGATTGAGCCGATCCTGCGGGGAGAGATACCAACAAGGCAAAGTACTTACCTGTGTGGAGCCCTCGGAGGAGGACTCTCGCACCGCATCTCAGAGCCGTAGCTAGCTCCTTTTGCACCCGAGGCAAAAACAGAAAATTGTGCCCCCCCCCCACATAATTTTAAAAATCAGAGTCCCCGACCAGTGGCGCAGTGCTAAGCCCCTGGATGCTCCCCGCGACCAGAAGCAGTGGATCGGACCACCCTTTGTACCCTACATATATAGTGCACACTTAGTACATGTATAAATACAGTACACACAGAATACATGCATGTATAGCAAAAGAACATATAGCATAATATACACCCCCCCAGAATAATATACACAGCACTGAGCCCCCAGACTATTTTCCCCAGTTCACATGGATATTATTGACCCCAGCTCATATGGGTATATATTGCCCAAGTTCACATGAATATGCCCCAGCTCATGGATATTGCCCCAGGTCTCATGGATATTGCCCCAGCTCTCATGGATAATGCCCCAGCTCATGGATATTGTCCCAGCTCTCATGGATAATGCCCCAGCTCATGGATATTGTCCCAGCTCTCATGGATATTGCCCCAGCTCTCATGGATAATGCCCCAGCTCATGGATATTGTCCCAGCTCTCATGGATATTGCCCCAGCTCTCATGGATAATGCCCCAGCTCATGGATATTGTCCCAGCTCTCATGGATAATGCCCCAGCTCTCATGGATAATGCCCCAGCTCTCATGGATAATGCCCCAGCTCTCATGGATATGCCCCAGGTCTCATGGATATTGCCCCCTGCTCTTATGGATAATGCCCCAGGTCTCATGGCTATGCCCCAGGTCTCATGGATAATGCCCCAGGTCTCATGGATAATGCCCCAGGTCTCATGGATAATGCCCTAGCTCTCATGGATAATGCCCCAGCTCTCATGGATAATGCCCCAGCTCTCATGGATAATGCCCCAGCTCTTCATGGATAATGCCCCAGCTCTCATGGATATATGCCCCAGGTCTCATGGATAATGCCTCAGCTCTCATGGATATATGCCCCAGCTCTCATGGATATATGCCCCAGGTCTCATGGATAATGCCCCAGCTCTCAGGGATATTGTCCCAGCTCTCATGAATAATGCCCCCAGGTCTCATGGATATGCCCCAGCTCTCATGGATATGCCCCAGCCAGCTCTCATGGAGTGCCCCCAGGTCTCATGGATATTGCCCCCATGTCTCATGGATATTGCCCCCATGTCTCATGGATATCGCCCCCAGGTCTCATGGATATCGCCCCCCCCAGGTCTCCTGGATATTGCCCCAGCTCACCTCTCCTTGCCGGCGGACGCTTGCTTCCTGCTTGAACGGCCGCTCACAGGAAGTGCAGCCGCTCGCACTTCCTGTCAGCGGCCGTTCAAGCAGGAAGCAAGCGGCCGCCGGCAATCATTTCGGGCTGGGCGCTTCACAGCTGTGAAGGGGCGCAGCCATGGCTTGAGACCTGCTGGAAAGCTGCGGGAACGCAGGTTCCCGCAACCTGCGTTCCCGCAGCGTTCCCGCAGGACTCGAGCCATGGCTGTGCCCCTTCACAGCTGTGCCCGAGGCATGCGCCTCACTCACCTCGCCCTTCCTACGGCCCTGCCGCATTTACCCCCTCTGCTCTGGCCCAGGACGAGGTGCTGCTGCAGAACACCACGCAGCCGCTGACAGAGGCAGCTCTCCGACGGGTCATGGAGGAATTCCATAGTCTTCGGTGCCGGGATCTGCAGGAGGTCCGTACCACTGTAGAGACCCTCCAGGCCAAGATTGAGGTGGTGGATAACCGAGCTCCGGAGGTGGAGAAGACGCAGCTGGTGACGGATGCCCGTTTTGCAGGTTGATCGGCTTGGATCAGCAGCGTTGTCCCTTGAATCAAGACACAGACAGCGCAATCTGCATCTCAGGGGAATACCTCAGGTATGCCGAGGGTTTAGTGACACAAATCCTGCCAACCGCTGAGAATTTGGCTGGCCCGCTGGTACTGTCAGCCACGCGTCTCCGGAAAGTGGCCACTGCCCCCGCTGAAGCCCCCGAGATGTTCTCCTGATGACAGGGATGGGTCAATGCAGTCCCGGATTCTGACGGCAGTTGGCCCTACTTTTAAAGTCACTTACTCCTCCAGTGACCTCACGGTCTTCTGAGACCTGCGTTTTCTGATGCTCGTGGCCTGCAGATTTTATAAGGAGATTATCACTCTACTTCGCCATCACGGTGTCCGATATCGATGGGGGTCTTCGGGATCTCTCCTTGTGTCCTCTGCTGGAGAGACTCTCACGGCGACAAACTTGGATGAACCTCAAGCTATTATATCCCGATGGGGTCTTGTGGCTGCGCCACTGGTGTCTGGAGATCTACCACGGGACCCTGGCTGACTGATGAACTTCCCCTGATATTTTTCACTGTTTTCCCTTATGCTCTGTCTTATGACACTTTTCTTGTGACTTTTGTTTTCACTGCTGGACTACACCTGCGGTCCCATATCGCCATTCTGATTTTATCCCCCCTTCCTTCCCCCTCCCCATGATGCAGTCTTACCCCTCTTGGTTGAAACTCCCTGAGTATTCGGGACCTTTCCTTCCCTTCCCCCCCTTTTTTTTCTCCACGTATGGGACACAGGGTAGTAACTTGGGTGAGCCGTTAGGGCGGCTACCTAGGCTCTGACCGTCCTCCTGGCCCCAGGTCTCCCGGCCCAGTGACCTCTACCATGGCCCCTGTTTTTTTCAGGGATACCGGGGTGAGCCAGGTGGTATGCCGCAATTTTTGGGCAGACCCGTACCTTTCAACCCCCCCTTTTTTTTTTCTTTCCTCCTCTCTCCAGATTGGTTTTCCCGATTCATGTATGTTTCGCATTATTCCCTCATTTATTCCTACCCTCCCCCTTATGATGTATTTTCTGTGCTTTTCTCCGCTAGGCCTTATATGGCCATCGGATAATAGATGTTGTTGTGTATTGCACGCACACTTTCAAAATAAAAATTTTAAATATAAAAAAAAAGAAAGGCCAGACTCTGATCTCTTCGATGACACCTAGCATGGCTTTGTGGGGTGTAAAGAATGGAGATACATGGGTCCAAAGCACCCCCCCTCCTGTCAGCAGTGTGGTGACTTGTGTTTTAGATCGACCTCTGAATGCTTCTGCCCAATTATTTGAGGGCAAAATAGGGAGCTCTATTTTTTTAATAGTATTCCTTTAACCCCTTGGCGCTGGGATCTCCCGGTGGTAAGGCGGTACCTTAACGCCGTGGAGCAGCATAGCTCAACCAGCTGGTGCTGTGGCCGGACTTCGGCCTGCCTACATGGGGCACGCTGTTTGCGTCATTGGCTCCGGTCCTACATCCTCTCTCATTAAATGTGTATCTAGTACGATATGGGTATAATTCCAAAAAATGGCGCTAACGTGTCACCGACCTTTTCTCATCTGTGTATATCTCATCCACACATCCACACGTGAGTCTGAAAAAAGGAGGTGGGAACAGATTTAACATAACAATAAACATAATATTGACAAAAATAAACCGATTGTGATAATGGTTAAATGTTCTCTCTAACTTTCAGTATGACGCTTGGTGGTCGATAGGACTATGTCTGGGGCTGTTTTGGTGGGATGGGGGGGGGGTTATGGTTTATCAACTGTTAAAGTGAAAAGTGTGTAATAATAAATGGGTTAATCTGACACAGAGAAGATAAAAGTAACTGTGATAAAAACAGGGAAGTGAGCCAGACCTTTATCAGTTATCTGTATTTTTTCCCGCTACGCTCATTACAGGTTTACAAATGAAAACTACAGCTTTGTGTTACTTGAGGATAGAAGCGGTTTACTAAATATTCGAAATTTTACCAGGAAGCGTTATTTCCAACGGCAAAACGCAAGCAGGGGTCAATTTATAAATTGTATAGTATTTTGACGATGAGCTTGCTTCCCAGAGCACCATGGAAAGTTCGTCCAAACAACCAACGACAGATTCTGTTCAATGTCTCCCTCCTTCTAGAGCTAACACTCCCCCACCCATTTCCCTTCAGGTGAGTGGTGCCGCCATTACTTCTACCCCATTGCCTCGGTGTCCTGTACTACCAAATCATGCTATCTCCACCAAAAATATACATAGCTCGCATCCACTTCTTTCTTAATCAGGACTAAAATGCTCATCCAAGCTCTTATTATCTCCCAGCTTGACTACTGTAACCCTCTTCTCACAGGCCTTAAGCGATCCCAGATTCTCCCTTTGCAGTCTGTAATGAACGCCTGTGCCAAGCTCATCCACCTCGCCTCCCGCACCTTTCACACCTCACCTTCCGCACATCTCACACCTCACTTCCTGCACCTCTCCCCTCACATCCTGTACCACTCCCACCTCGCTTTGTGCACATCTCACATTGTGCACCTCCCACCTCGCCCCTTTGTCAATCTTTACACTGGCTCCCTGTTTCCTTTAAGAATCGTTTTCAAAATATTGGTGCTCACATACAAAGCTCTCCGTAACCCCACCCCTGCCTACATCTCCTCCCTTATTAGCAGGTACATCCCATCCCGTCCACTTTGCTCTGCCAATGATCTGATGTTACCTCCTCGTACCCGCACCCCCAACTCTGACCTTTAGGACTTATCCCAAGCTACCTCCTATCTATGAAACTCCCTCGCAACATTAGACTCTCCCTGTCTCTCCAGTCCTTCAAGAAGTCTCTAAAAACACATTACTTTAGAGAAGCCTATCGGCTCACTCCATAATCCCCCATTGCACCTTTCCTGCTCCATCTCCCCACACAGCCCCCATGCACCCCACTACTTAACATACTTGACTATTTACCCTCACCTAAGTATGTCACCCCTCTCCTTGTAGAGTGTAAGCTCTTGAGCAAAGTCCTCTCTCCTACTGTTCTGTGTGTCTAACTTGTATGTATATTTGGTTGTTTTGCCCACCCATTGTACAGCGCTACTGAATTTGTTGGCGCTCTATAAATACTTGTAATATGTGAGGAGAAACCTATTTACATTGATGCTAAGCTCTGGGGCGCTCTCTGTGACCTCACAGTTGGGAAACATTGGTTTGACTAGAATAGGGGCCTTAATAACCATATAAAATAATTGATTGCGAGATAATTATTACGAAAACATATTCCAAATTATATGTGTTACACAAGTGCATTCTGACTAATGATGTTTTATGGCAGATGGGGCCTCAGCTTAATTTAAAGTGTTCTGGAAAAACATGATTGCAAAACGCATAGTGTGCACAGCAGCACATGATACAGTAATTATAGACCGTCACCCTGTACCTTCCTCTTTGTAGCGTTGCATGCAGCTGGTTGTGTGATATTGAACCTGCTACTTTTTATAGTTCTGTATTGTGCAACATTTTTACTTAGGAAAAAAAATAAAAAATAACTCTAGCTGCAAACCTGTCACTAAAATTAGCAGGTTGCATTCTCTGCTGTACTTCAACAAGGATGTGTTGGGGCAGATGGACGTCAGACACGAGGTCAACTAGACCTGAGCTCACAGGGACTCATAGTTCTGTGTCAAATATTTGGCATCATGAATACCCAAGTGATTCTAAAGGTGAGGTACGGCCATTAACAAACATTCCTCCTTTTTCACACTTCTTGCTGTCTTGTCATTACACCTTGATATCCTTAAAAATCCATTAAAGCCGTGCAAGCTCTCTGCAGAAAATAATGACAGCAGACATTCTGCGACGTAGAAACTAAACTTAAACTAAACTTTTAACACAATGTAAATCTAATTTTTGTTGATACTTGACCAAATATCACATTAATTTTTTTTGTTCCTGTATTTCCCTTTTAATAAGAACAACCAAACCCAAATTTTAAAACACTCTTCGCATTTTCAGTATAATTATACATTCAGGGTTATTCAAAGAGCTCCGAATTGGGGCAGAAAGGTAAACGAACGCTGAAATTCAGCTTACAGTTACCTTTCCTGGCCATTCGGCCAAATGTTGGCGAATTGCCTGCACATACGGTGCCTGTTCAGTGCCTGTTCGAGGGTAGTGAAATCCCCCATAGAGAAGCAATGCTTCGGCTATTCAGAGAACCAAAACCAGCAGTGAAAAGTTGCCGAATTGCCCTGCCTTTCGGTGGTTTCATTCGTCAGGTTTATTCAGGCGAATCCCATAGGCTTCAATGTTAAAAATATTCCCGTTTTAATCCAATATCTAATAAACCGTTTATTATTTTATTCTGCAGTAAAAAGTCTCTTTAGTTATAGATTTTTTATCATCTTTTAGGCATTTTTCTGCGAAAGTTTTTCTTCGTTTTTTTTTTAAAATCGTTTTTTCTTTTTTCAGTAACAGCCCTTTTTATTATCATTCATTGGATCTTATTTGTCGGGTTTTTCCGGCGGCTGCTCTGCGTTCTGATCGGCTCCTGCTTGGGTTTCTCCGGCGTGTTTGGCGGGGTTAATCCAGATGTTTTTGCGGGTTTCGTGTGCGTTCGCCGTATGTTGCGGTGAGTGTTCAGCAGGTTTTCGGCGGCTTTTCCCTGCACTATGATGGCCCTGTGGTGTTTGCTGAATACACCGCAGGGTCGCCGAAATGGGATCGCCAAATGGCACCGAATTGAAGAGAACGAAAAGTCACCGAACCTGCGGTGACTTTTCGATTCTCTCTGAATAACCCTGATTGTATTTTTTTTTTCTTCTAAAACCAAAATTGATGGTGATTTGATTTTTTATTTTTTTTTCTTAGCACGGATAACTTTTATGTTCTGAATCATAGTTACATAGTTACATAGTTACATAGTTATATAGGCTGAAAAAAGACATGCGTCCATCGGGTTCAGCCTCTCCCACATAACCTACTGCTGTTGATCCAAAAGAAGGCAAAAAACCCAGTCTGAATGCTTGCCAATATGCAACATACTGGGGAAAAATTCCTTCTTGACCCCAGAATGGCAGTCAGATTTCTCCTTGGATCAAGAAGCTTTTACCCACATATTAAATATTATAACCCTTAATATTCTGTGTCTGCAGGAAGTCATCCAGTCGTTTTTTAAAAGTCTGTACAGACTCTGACCCAACCACCTCAACAGGCAGAGAATTCCACAGCTTTATTGTTCTCACCGTAAAATAACCCTTCCTATGCTTTAAGCTAAATTTTCTTTCTTCCAGTCTAAATGGATGACCCCTTGTCCTATGTATAGTCCTGTTAATGAATAGGTTATCAGACAATGGTTGATAATGGCCCCGTATATATTTATATAAGGTCATTAGACAAGCGAGTGTGTTGTACATCAACTTACGACCACGAAACGAACCAGTGAAAAAACAATAGTTGTTGAAAGAAGTGAAGCAATAGTCGCTGCCTGGCAATCGACAGCTGCCCCAGCAATCCAATGAAACAACGTTTCCTCAAAGGGACATAGCGCGTAGGACATTCCCTATAAAACCCAGCTAAATCTGTACTTAACAAAACATAACAGACAATGCGGAAAACTGTTTAAGGCATTGTGTGGATTTCCACAGTGAGGAGCTCAAGGTACAGCTGCAATGCAAACAGGTGACAACATTGTGTGACACTGTAACAAGCAGGGCCGATGCTCCCACTAGGCAAGCTAGGCAACTGCCCCAACCCAGGTTCCATTATTGTACCTGTTCCTCATTGTGTGGCTCGTAAAGCTGGAAGTGGCAGCTCACGAAGCCGAAATTGTCGGCTCGTGTACCCCCGATAGTGGCACAGAAGGTGGGCGTCTTATGGTGACACACAGATGCCACCAGATGACATGCGGGCACCACTAGAGGCAGGTGAAAGAAAAAGAGAGGCAGAAGAAAGAAAGACATAGAAGAGAGAAAGGCACAGAAAACACAAAAAAAGAGAGGCGGATGAAAGAAAAGAAAGAGGCAGAGGAAATAAAAGGCAAAAGAAAGAGGCACAGAGGTCAGACGAAAAAAGAGGCAGAGGAAAGAAAGAGGCACGAAGGAAAGAAAGAGGCACAGGAAAGAAAGAGGCTCAAACCGATCCCGTTCCCGACCGGCAGAGGGGTAAGAAGGGCACCGAACGACCGTGTGCGTCCCCCAATACACAGTGTATGTGTGTCCCCCGCAGTGTGTGTGTGTCTCCCGTGTGCACACTTTGTTCCCCCCCCCCCGCGTTTTAACAGTTAACAGTTTTTTCTGGGGGGCGCAAGTAGCTGGTCTTGCCTAGGGCGCAAAATAGTCTAGCACTGGCCCCGGTAACAAGTAAACGTTGTGATCCCAAACCAGTCTATCCATGGCTGCCCATAGGCACAGATCCTCCTTTTGGGGCACACCGCTCAGATCTTCTGGATAGGCAAAGTAGAGAATATAAGTGGAAAGAGGGTGGGGCTTACAGTTGTATGTTTTTTTTTCGATTTGCTTTTATTCTATTTTTTTAATTGCAGCTGTTCTATAAAACCATGAGCAGGAAGTATAGGACAGAAGAACTCCTTGAACAGTGACACAAGTCCGCAAGGACAGAGCTTGGGTTGCTGATGTGCTTGAAGACTCCCTTGACCTTTTTTCATATCATAATTTTGTGTGATAAATGTAACTGAGCCTTAGGTCAAAATAGCCAAACCAGAAAAATTCTCCCATTCATCTTACTTTCCAAATTGGCTATTTTGACCTAGAATTTTCCATTCTCCAGTCATTCTCCTGCTTTTCACCTCTCTCTGAATAACCCTGTATAATTGCTAATTGGGGAACAGAAATCTTGGTGAGTTCCCACACTCCTTTTTCTTTTTTCTTATGACAAAATATCCTTTATGGAATCATCAGCGGAAAGTGTCCTTTAATGTCTCCTGGGCTAATGAGAAAGAATCCTAAGTATGCTCTCATGACTGTATAATGGAGTGGCAAGGTGGGAAAAAAGCAGAAGATGCTACTAAAACACTCTTAACCCCTTCACTGCCAAGTCATTTTTGAAATAAAGAAAAAACAACATTTCGGAACCAGTGTTTTTTGGAAAATCGTTTGATTATTTATACAGTAAGAAATATTTGGGAAATTAATTATTTACTGTAATAGCCTAAATGGCAGGCAGATGTCGCCATCTACTGGCCAAAAGGAGTTACTGCAGTTCTGAGCTCTGCAGGATCAGCTGTGGAAATGTCCATTAGAGACATTCCCAATTGGTTTTAAGAAGTGTTAGCACCGTGGGCACGACATCCAAGGGGGTTATAATCTGAGGGCACCTTCTGGAGCCCAAATGCATAGGAAATTCATTTGTAGCATGCTAATTTAATTTGCGATGCTACAGCATAGCTCCAAATCAATTTAATACAATCTCAGGCTGCTGTGTCTGCTACTGCTGATCATGGAAACACAATCACGGTAGTGAAGGAGTCCTCACCAAAAATGAAATTTTGAAAAATTCTCAAAGTATATTAAAAACTAAAGAGATTATTATTGAATGTAACAAAAAGAAATCTGTAACCTATTTCTTCTTTTCCACTATTTGTAAGTAGACTCGGTTTGTAGTTAATGAACCTCTCTGAAGATGTAGTCACTGTGTTTGTATATACTCTATCTATCCTTTGGCCCCACATCGAAAACCTCTCACCTAAACTCTACCCCAAACTAGGTGCCCTGTACAGAAACAAATCCTGCCTGAGCCCCGCGATAAGAAAGCAGATTGTACAACAAATGCTTATGCCGGCTATTGAATATGGAGATGTAGTGTATGCAGCTGCCCCGCAAACGCACCTTCATAAACTTACCACATTGTATAACTCATTCTGCCTCTTTGTGCTACTATCAGGGTTATTCAAAGAGATTTGAAAAGTCACCCCACGTTCGGTGACTTTTCATGCTCTTCAATTCGTTTCCTTTTGCCGATCCCATTTCGGTGACCCTGCGGTGTATTCAGCAAGCACCACAGGGTCCCCGAATTGCAGGGAAAAGCTACCACAAACCTGACGAAAACGAACCGCAAAACCCAGCGAATGCACGCCGAAAACCCGCAAAAACATCTGGACTAACCTGCCGAAAACCACGGAAAAACCCGAGCAGGAGCCGATCACACGCAGCGAAGCCGCCGGAAAAAGCTGACACCGCAGACAGAGTGAAGTGAATAAATTAGGAAAACAGTTTGCATGAATGATTGAAAAGTGAAACGCTGTTTGCAAAGAAACTACTGAGCGAAAATGTCTGAAATTTACATACAGTTGTGTTCAAAATTATTCAACCCCCAATGCTGTAAAGGGTTTTAGGGAATTTAGTGTACATTTGTAATTGTATTCAGAATGAAATCCTACAAGGACTTTTTAAAGAACCATATGCAACTAAAATGACATCAATTGGTTTTGTAATACAGTAGTAAATGTTTCTTTTGTGAATTCTTCATTGACACAATTATTCAACCCCTTAAAGACTACCACTCTGAAGAACAGAGGTTCATTCAAGTGTTTTCAATCAGGTATTGAGAACACCTGTGGATCTCACGGAGCAGCAATAAAGCATAATAAGCACCAATTAGGCAGCTTTAAAATGACTGTGATACTCAGCTCCTTCTAGACATTTACTGGTGTGGTTACAAACATGGTGAAGTCAAGAGAATGGTCCAGGAAGACAAGAGAAGAGGTGATTACTCTTCACAGGAAGGGCAATGGCTATAAGAAGATTGCAAAGATGTTAAACATACCAAGAGAGACCATAGGAAGCAACATTCGCAAATTCAAGGCAAAGGGCACTGTTGAAACACTACCTGGTCGTGGCAGAAAGAAGATGCTGACTTCGACTGCTGTGCGCTACCCGAAGCGTAGAGTGGAGAAAAGTCCCCGTGTGACTGCTGAGGAACTGAGAAAAGATTTGTCAGATGTGGGTACTGAAGTTTCAGCTCAGACAATACGGCGCACACTGCGTAATGAAGGCCTCCATGCCAGAACTCCCAGGCGCACCCCCTTGCTGTCTCCAAAGAATAAGAAGAGTCGACTGCAGTATGCCAAAAGTCATGTGGACAAACCACAGAAGTTTTGGGATAGTGTTCTGTGGACTGAAGAAACAAAATTAGAACTGTTTGGACCCATGGATCAACGCTATGTTTGGAGGAGGAAGAACAAGGCCTATGAAGAAAAGAACACCTTGCCTACTGTGAAGCATGGCGGGGGGGTCAATCATGCTTTGGGGCTGTTTTGCTTCTGCAGGTACAGGGAAGCTTCAGCGTGTGCAAGGTACCATGAATTCTCTTCAGTACCAGGAGATATTGGATGACAATGTGATGCAGTCCGTCACAAACCTGAGGCTTGGGAGACGTTGGACCTTTCAACAGGACAATGATCCCAAGCATACCTCCAAGTCCACTAGAGCATGGTTGCAGATTAAAGGCTGGAACATTTTGGAGTGGCCATCGCAGTCACCTGACTTAAATCCGATTGAGAACCTCTGGTGGGACTTAAAGAAAGCAGTTGCAGTGCGCAAGCCTAAGAATGTGACTGAACTGGAGGCTTTTGCCCATGACGAATGGGCGAAGATACCCGTAGATCGCTGCAAGACACTTGTGTCAAGCTATGCTTCACGTTTAAAAGCTGTTATAACTGTAAAAGGATGTTGTACTAAGATTGAATGTCACTTGGGGGTTGAATAAAACTGATAATGATGTGAGCACAGAAAAGACATTTGTGGTTATTTCATTATAAATGTTATGTTATATTTGTCTGTCCTACACGTGCCTCTTTGATTTAATTGTAAGCAAGATGACTGAATGAGCAAAATCAATGTCAAACTGGCCAAAACACTCAATTTCAGTGGGGGTTGAATAATTTTGAACACAACTGTATGAAGTCCAATGAATGATAATAAAAAGGGCTGTTACAGAAAAAATAACTATACTTAAAAAAAATCAGAAAAATGCTTAAAATATCCTAAAAAAATCTATCAATAAAGAGACTCTTTACCCGCAGAATTTTATAATGAACGGTTTATTAGATATTGAATTAAAACGGGAATATTTTTAACATTGAAGTCTATGGGATTCTCCGGAATAAACTTGCCGAATTAAACCACCGAATGGCAGGGCATTTCGGGAACCTTTCACTGCTGGTTTGTGTTCTCTGAATAGACGAAGCATTGCTTTTTCATGGGGTTTTCACTGCCCTCGAACAGGCACCGAACAGGCACCGTATGTTCAGGCAATTCGCCAGGATTTGGCGAATTGCCTGCTCTCTGGATAGCCGAATGGCCAAGAAAGGTAACCGAACGCTGATTTTCAGCGTTCGGTTACCTTTCTCAAGCAATTCGGATCTCTTTGAATAACCCTGAATGTGACTATATTTCCTACATATTTATCTTCTGGGTTAATCTGTATATTTGTGTTTGTTTTTAATATTTTGCATTTTATACGTTGTATTTCTGTAACGACTGTAACATTTCAATGTTCTTGAACCCAGGACATACTTGAAAACGAGAGAAATCTCAATGTATCCTTCCTGGAAAAACACTTTATAAATAAATAAATATATATATATATATACAGTATATATGTGTATAGTCTACTGCAGTGGAAAGAACTTCTCCAGCTTTGAACCAATGTGTTCTCCATCCAGGCATTGCTGGAAAAGGCTGTTTTTGTAGCAGCATCCCACCAGGTGAACGGCTTTTCCACTTAAAACAGGTTTTTCTTAGTAATAATATGTATAAACCTAAATCTGTATCTTTCGCACGAGTACCAATCCTTAACTTTTTATTTCCTTTTCTTTTCATATACTCCTAATTTATGGCCGTGTTATTTCCTGCAAATATTTCTTTATAAAGCGTTTCCTCTTGACTTTGCGCATCCCGCCATTCAGGCAGTAATTAAGGGCGTTAGCTCTTTTTCATCTTTGTTATTTCAGACTCGGGCATTAGTAGAAAGGAAACGGCACATAATAGCGCGATTTCTAATGCCCTTTTACTTCAGATAACTTGTGTGTGGAAATATACCACTAAGAATAACTTCCTGAAATATTTCGTGAAGCATTTGGAAACACGGTCAGTTCCACAATTAGCCAAAATCCCCCGCACCGCTTAGTTTTGGTTTTTTCGCACTTGCTGCTGAACTTTTTACTTTTACTATTTATTTACTTTCTTTTTCTCGGGAAAAAAAAGAAATCGTAGACACCTTTTTTTAAAATTATCCCGAAGTTGTAATAGCTTTATTTCATTTATTTTACAGCCAAAAGTGTTCAAGGTCTGATAGGATCGCCCGAGGAGAAGGGGGATCAGCCCATTGCTTTTAACTCTTCATTCCCTAGGAAACATAACTAATATATATTCCTGGATCTAAAACTTTGGCCCCCTGCGTGTTTATTGCCTACAACTCCCAGAATTCTTTGAATTCAATAAATGGACAGAGAATCATGGGAGGTGTAGTTCAGAAACATCTGGGGGGTGGTCAGAGTTTGACAGCCCTGAGCTATATATTGTGACACTGTGATTAGGGGCAGGGTAGTAGAGCATAAATATATCAGCCGGCAGATGAAGGACTCCCTTTTCCCTTAAGGGTTAACTAAACAGCTGAGGGCTAATTAGGCTGTCCTCCCTCTGCACCCTGCACAAGACTTCACACTGAGGGAACCACACACACCTCCTTTAAATGGCTGGGCAATCCTAATTAGCCATCAGCTGTTTAGTTAGCCCTTCAGGGAAAAGGGAGTCCTCCATCCACCGGCTGATATATTTTTCGTCTGCTACCCTGCCCCTAATCACACTGTCACAATATATAAATAATGTGTGCGTAGCAGAACATTATATATATATTCATGGGTATAAGCTTCTTGATCCAAGGAGAAATCAGATGCCATTCTGGGGTCAAGACAGAATTTTTCACCAGTATGTTGCATATTGGCGAGCGCTTCAGACTGGGATTTTTGCCTTCTTTTCTATCAACAGCAGAAGGTGATGTGTGAAAGGCTGAATTCGAAGAACCAGGGGTGGATCCAGACACAGGTTTTTGGGGGGGCATTCTACCAGTTTTGGCCAAGAGCTGGTTTTGGGTTCGCAGTGACAGGCAGACATATTTGCCCCCAGCTCACATAGATATATATATTTGCCCCAGCTCACATGGATATATATATTGCCCCTACCTCACATGGATATATATTGTCCCAGCTCACATGGATATATATATTGCCCCAGCTCACTTGAATATATTTTCCCCCAGCTCACATGGGTATATTTGCCCCAGCTCACATGAGTATATATATTGCACCAGCTCACATGGATATATTTGCCCCAGCTCACATGGATATATTTGCCCCCAGCTCACATGGATATATTTGCCCCAGCTCACATAGATATATATATTGACCCCAGCTCACATGGATATATTTGCCCCAGCTCACATGGGTATATATATTTGCCCCCAGCTCACATGGATATATTGCCCCAGCTCACATGGGTATATTTGCCCCCAGCTCACATGGATATATTTGCCCCCTGCTCACATGGAAATATTTGCCCCAGCTCACATGGAAATATTGCCCCCAGCTTACATGGATGGATATATTTGCCCCAGCTCACATGGTTATATTTTGCCCCCAGCTCACTTGGATATATTTGCCCCAGCTCACATAGATATATATATTGCCCCCAGCTCACATGGATATATTTTCCCCAAGCTCACATTTGTATATTTGTCCCAGCTCACATGAGTATATATATTGCACCAGCTCACATTGATATATTTTCCCCAAGCTCACATGGGTATATTTGCCCCAGCTCACATGAGTATATATATTGCACCAGCTCACATGGATATATTTGCCCCAGCTCACATGGATATATTTGCCCCAGCTCACATGGGTATATATATTGCCCCAGCTCACATGGATATATATATATTGCCCCAGCTCACATGGATATATTTGCCCCAGCTCACATGGAAATATTTTCCCCAGCTCACATGGATATATTGCCCCCAGCTTACATGGATGGATATATTTGCCCCAGCTCACATGGATATATTTGCCCCAGCTCACATGGATATATTGCCCCCAGCTCACATGGATATATTTGCCCCAGCTCACATGGATATATTGCCCCCAGCTTACATGGATATATTTGCCCCAGCTCACATGGGTGTATATATATTTGCCCCCAGCTCACATGGATATATTGCCCCCAGCTCACATGGATATATTGCCCCAGCTCACATGGATATATTTGCCCCCTGCTCACATGGAAATATTTGCCCCAGCTCACACGGAAATATTGCCCCCAGCTTACATGGATGGATATATTTGCCCCAGCTCACATGGTTAATATTGCCCCAGCTTACATGGATGGATATATTTGCCCCAGCTCACATGGTTAAATTTTGCCCCCAGCTCACATGGATATATTTGCCCCAGCTCACATGGATATATATATTGCCCCCAGCTCACATGGATATATTTTCCCCAAGCTCACATGGGTATATTTGCCCCAGCTCACATGAGTATATATATTGCACCAGCTCACATGGATATATTTGCCCCAGCTCACATGGATATATTTGCCCCCAGCTCACATGGGTATATATATTGCCCCAGCTCACATGGATATATATATATATATTGCCCCCAGCTCACATGGATATATTTGCCCCAGCTCACATGGAAATATTTGCCCCAGCTCACATGGATATATTGCCCCAGCTCACATGGATATATATTATATATATATTGCCCCCAGCTCACATGGATATATTTTCCCCAGCTCACATGGAAATATTTGCCCCAGCTCACATGGATATATCGCCCCAGCTTACTTGGATGGATATATTTGCACCAGCTCACATGGTTATATTTGCCCCCAGCTCACATGGATATATTTGCCCCAGCTCACATGGATATAATGCCCCCAGCTCACATGGATATATTTGCCACAGCTCACATGGGTATATATATTGCCCCAGCTCACATGGATATATATATATTGCCCCAGCTCACATGGATATATTTGCCCCAGCTCACATGGAAATATTTGCCCCAGCTCACATGGATATATTGCCCCCAGCTTACATGGATGGATATATTTGCCCCAGCTCACATGGTTATATTTGCCCCAGCTCACATGGATATATTGCCCCCAGCTCACATGGATATATCTGCCCCAGCTCACATGGATATATTGCCCCCAGCTTACATGGATATATTTGCCCCAGCTCACATGGGTGTATATATATTTGCCCCCAGCTCACATGGATATATTGCCCCCAGCTCACATGGATATATTGCCCCAGCTCACATGGATATATTTGCCCCCTGCTCACATGGAAATATTTGCCCCAGCTCACATGGATATATTGCCCCAGCTTACTTGGATGGATATATTTGCCCCAGCTCACATGGTTATATTTGCCCCCAGCTCACATGGATATATTTGCCCCAGCTCACATGGATATAATGCCCCCAGCTCACATGGATATATTTGCCCCAGCTCACATGGATATATTGCCCCCAGCTCACATGGATATATTTGCCCCAGCTCACATGGAAATATTTGCCCCAGCTCACATGGATATATTGCCCCAGCTTACATCGATGGATATATTTGCCCCAGCTCACATGGTTATATTTGCCCCCAGCTCACATGGATATATTTGTCCCAGCTCACATGGATATAATGCCCCCAGCTCACATGGATATATTTGCCCCAGCTCACATGGATATATTGCCCCCAGCTCACATGGATATATTGCCTCCAGCTCACATGGGTATATTTGCCCAGCTCACATGGGTATATTTGCCCCCAGCTCACATGGGTATATTTGTCCCAGCTCACATGGATATATTGCCCCCAGCTTACATGGATATATTTGCCCGCAGCTCACATGGTTATATTTGCCCCCCGCTCACATGGATATATTTGCCCCCAGCTCACATGGTTAAATTTGCCCCCAGCTCTCACCTTTGCTGGCCCCAGGCTCCGCGGTGTTCTTCTCCCAGACCCTATGAGGAGGCGAGCGGCCGCTGACATGCAGCTTGGCCACTCACCGGGAACCACCTGACCAGCCACGCAGCCGCACGTGGTTCTCATCCCAGGTGAGCGGCCAAGCTGCATGTCAGCGGCTGCTCGCCTGTAGGGATTGGGAGAAGAACGCCGGCAGCGGTGATTTTTTCGGGGGGTGGGCAATTGCCCGTTGCCCCCCTGGATCCGCCCCTGCGACGAACGCATGTCTTTTTCAGCCAATGTAACTATGTAACTCCAGGATTAACAATGTTTTTATAACAGTGAAACAAGATATAAAGGAATGGAATAAAAAGTGAATAATATCTCTCACGATGTGACTACCTGTGTTTGTTCAATAAGAAACATGCCGATTAGTATAGCAATACTGAATATCGTGACATCCATAAACTGGGTGACACTTCCCACCATCATTAACTCATTTAAGGTTGCACCGTGTTTATGGTCTTCCAACAAGTCAATATTACAAACCTCATTGGGCTCTATTACCTTCTTAACTCTTTCGCTGCTGAACCATTTCACGTCTCTGTGCTGAGCTCATTTTTACCGGTGTTGCTCATCATGTTTAAAAACGATTTGAAGTCACGTTTATTGTACCACCCAGACATATTATATATCGTTCTTTCCGGCAGACTCGGCAGATTCATAATAAACCATTATTTTTTTATTAGGCTTGTGCACCGATTTTTTTTTTCGGTTCGACTCGGTTCGATTTGTTCGGATGTTTTAACTTTTCGATTCGGCTCGTTTCGACCGATTTCTGTTTCGATTCGGTTCGGCTCGACTCGTTTTTCGTGTACATTTTTTTTTCGGAATATCGACCATTTTTCGTATTTTCGTGTCACTTTGCTCGTTTTTTGTATCGACTTTTCGTGATTTCGGAAATTTTTGTTTTTTCGGAACGTCTGTTCTCCTCGTTTCAAAGTGTCTAACTCTATTCGTTTTGATGTAAACTACTATGGTTTACTTTTTTATACCTTATATATTTTTTTACAATAAATTTTTGGTTTGTTTTTCGGATCCAATAATTCATTCTGTCGATACGATAATTCTGGCGATTCTATCGTGTTTTTTTTAAATTAAATAAAGATCCTTTTTTTCTTATGAATATACATTTCACAACTTTATTTAATCACATTAAAAAATGGTATGAAAGCCAAGGAACAAAAAAAAATGAACAAAACGATTTAAAAAACGCTAAACTGACCCGAATGGTCTGACTTTAAAAATAAAAACCAGAACAAAAGGTTTTAAAACAGAAAAATAGTTGATCAAAATGATCTGAAACGAAAAAAAATAAAAAAATAAAATGATTTAAAACAGACTAAAAAATAAATTAACCCTTTCGCTGCTGAGGCATTTCACGGCTTCCCTTCACGCCTGTGTGCGGTCTGCTGCTGAGCTCATTTTTAACAGTTTCGCTCCTCTTGTTTAAACGCGTTTTGAAGCCTTCTTTTATAATATGACCCAGACATGTTATATATCGTTCTTTCCGGCAGACTCGGCAGATGATTCATAATATATCATTATCATATGTATGTGCCATGTCCTGTCTGTATATTATAACAAAAAATGCAATAAAATTAGAATTTTCAATGTTTGTTTTACAAGGTGTAAAGTATTTTTTTCACATTTTAACATGCGAGTGTTTGCGGTTATATTTTATGAGTTGCGTTTGTTAAAAAAAATTGAAAAGGGGACTTGTTATATTTTTTTGGGTGAAAATTACACTATTTTTAACAAACGCACCCCATACAGAAATCCTTAGTGCAGCATCATTGTTCACATTATAATTGAAATGGGAACAATATTGCTGCATTAACAAAACAAAACAAAAAACCTGTTTATTTTTTTTTATATTTAAATTTTTTATAATTTTTAACATTGTCATGTTTGGTATTGTTGGAAAGGCCATGCTCTGGTCGATCCAAAGATACCAAACATTAACCAACCGATAGCTGCCGCGGATCGGGAGATAGGGGTTCCAATGAACCCCCTATCTCCACCATTGGTAGCAGTTAGGGGTTAACTCCAAAACTGACGTCATTGTGACAAGGTCTTGGGACTGTCGGCAGCTGCCGTTCCCCCACGCTGTTGTCTTCCTGCAAAGACGTGACCATGTTGGCGGGCAGCGTCTTAGCGGGCAGCGGTGGGAGAGAGAGAGCTCATAGCTGGGAGGAGGTGTTGCGTGAAGCTGCAAACAGGGACAAATAAACTAGACCTGAGCCGCACTAAAGATCTTTGGGTTGTGTCGGAGAAGACTTCACGCAGTGCTGCCATCAATATTTTTTGATAAATTCTTGGTTATACAATGAATGTGACTGTGGACAAAAATCCGTGTTGTTGTGACATCGCCTAAGCTTAACAAAACCAGGCCACGTCGGTAATCAAATCTCAAGGCAGTACAACAAGGTTGTGTTAGTGTGTGACATTTTTTGGCCAGGCAGGCAGTGTAGAATGTGCACAGTCACATTCATGGCCACAAATATGTTGACAAATTTATGACAAAGGGTCCATAGAAATGTCAATAAATTTATGTACATATAATTTTAACAGTGTGGAAACCAAGCAATACATATTAACTTATTAAGTAAGGAAAAGCAACGCACACAAACAGGAAAATATAGAAAAAATTTAAAATTTATTTACAACATGCCAAGGATGGCAAACTGCCCAACGGGGGCACAAACAACACAAACAAACATAGGAGAGGAGGAGGCTGGTCTCACTGCCGCTCCAGGATGTCAGCGGCATTGCTTATATGCTCCCGCAATTCCTGGAGCAGTTCCTGGATGGAATCGATGGTCGTAACAGCCAGGCGTAGCTCGCCGATCGCCATCCGATTTATTATTCTAATGCTGGATGTGTCCGGTCTGGCTTCTCCTTCTATATATCCAATAAATGAAAGAAGGAAAATACAGTAAGTAAAGCAGGTTTCTATTTTTGACTGAAAGTCTTGAAAAAATCTAACAGTAGTATATACCAGAGCTGGCGGCCTCCTGAGGCTCTGACTCCTCCTCCGACTCCTCCTCCTCCACCACCACCGTCAGCATCTCATCCGGTGCTATATCTAAGAAATTAAAGAAATAAAAAATACAGTAAACAACAAAACTGATTTATTTTTGAACAAAAGTTGATGCAAAATACAACAGTAAAAAAAAAAGGCTCCCTCTCTCCATCGCCCTCCTCCTGCTCCTCCTCCTGCTCCTCCTCTTCCTCCTCCTGCTCCTCTTGTGCTATACATAAAAAAATTAAATTAAAATACAGTAAACAAAAAATGTTTCTGTTTTTGACCAAAAGTCGTTGCAAAATAAAACAGTATATACCAGCGCTGGTGGTCGCCCGTGGCTCCTCCTCCTCCTCCACTGGGGCACTGGTGCCCGCCGGGGCAGATGCTGCCTTCTTCCTGTCTTCTGCCAAATCCAAAAAATAACACGTAAATAATGCAGACTGGAAAAAATGGTATATCTATACAATATATTGCCGAAAGTATTGCGACACCCGTCCACTACCCACTAGCACTACCAGCTTGACCCACCACTTCTCCCATCTCATAGTTCTAAAGTCACAAAATATTTATTTATTTCCTCTGCACATAGACATATATTACCGGTCAATTATATATTTTTTTCAGAAGTAAACATTACGTTTATTCAATAAAACTATTATTTGTGTTGTGTGCGTACAAAACGCATTGTGCTGACTGCTTTTAGTTATTATTTTATAGAAGGCCTCAGCCTCAGTTTCACTTTCAGTTTCTGCTAATAAAACTGTGGATATTGCAGAAACAACAGAAATCCGCCATTTTGTTTTGAAATTTGCATCTAAAGCGTTCAATAATGACACTGCTGTAGCAAACTGAATTCCTGCGCTGCAACAATTCAGCAGCTGCTGAGGATGTATTGAACACGGCTCTGTTTGGATGCACTTTCAGAAGAACTACATGTCCCATCCTACCACTTAGCAAAGACGCAGAGATTTTTGATGATGCGCAGGTGGGAGCCAATATTGGGCAAGCTGCGGGTCATCTCGTATGCATCACTCAGTCACAACAACCTTCCCCCCCCAGCACACTACAGTACACACAGTGCCAAACGAAATCCAGCATTGTAACTTCATCTACATACATCAAATGTCACAATTTTCACGAATACGTAAAATCACAAAAAGGAAGAGCTATGGCAAAAATGCATGTAAGACGAGTCGTGAAAACGCAAAGCTATACACAATCACATTGCATGAAAAAAGGACTAGATAAATCAACGTATTTCTGTGCACATTAGCACATGCAAGCACATTATTATTATTATACAGGATTTATATAGCACCAACAGTTTGCGCAGCGCTTTACAATATAACATGACACTTACGTTTGGCTATGACACACCGGATGTGCCTCAGCTGCTCCTCCTCGCGTACCTTGAGGTCGGACCAGCGTTTTCGGAGCTGGTCCTTCGTCCGGTCCTTCCCGAACAGCTCCAGGATGGTGGTGTGAACCTTATTGAGGATACGATCCTTTCGAGCATTATTCTTCCTGCCGTAAGGGCCCTTACGGCAGTCGTAGTCTTTACGATCAAAGATGCGGACCAGCTCCAACATCTCGTCAAATGCCATGTTGCTGGCCCGCTTCTTCCTGGGTGGTGTCTCATGGGTGGAAGAAGTAGATGAGGAGGTGTCCGAATGGCACTCGTCTCTTGCAGCCATGATAAATAATAAAAACAATATTTTTTGGCCTGTCCAAAAAGTTGTCAAAAAACTGGTTCAATAAAGTTACGACATCCGTGGGCGCATGCGCGACCCGCGGACGAATCGGATCCGACCCAATTACAAAGGAATTATCGTATTGACAGAATTATCGGATCATTGGAAACAAAAACAAGTGAGACGCAAACGCATTTACATTACAAATACAAAATTTACAGAATCAGCGATATAACCGATAATAGTTAAATATACGATGTCCAGAATTACCGAAATGGAACCGAAATCACGAATGGAACCGAAATCATGAATAGAGCGAAAATAAATTTAGATTTGACACATTTCAAGTCCATTCGAAAATTCCGAAAATATTTCGTTTCGGCTCGGAAAACTTTTCGGATCTGTCGGTTTTCGGGTCCGATCCGATTCGGAAATTAGTTCGAATCCGAAGACACGAATCGGGAAATTTCGTGAAAATTCCGAAATTCCGAAACCCGAAACGCACATCCCTATTTTTTATGAGAAAGGATTTTACCAGGAAGGATACATTGAGATTACTCTCGTTTTCAAGTATGTCCTGGGTGCTGAATATGTATCGTTAGGTGTCTTGCCCAAGGGCACTTACTGGTGAGGTTGCTTGCTGGGATCGAGCCCTTGTCTCCACAGGTTCTCTCTACACAGAGTGGTGATGTTACCTCTACTCCACCCAGGGCCGCCATCAGGGCATTACGCCCAATACTGCCGTAAGGGGCCCGGGCCCGGTGGGGGCTCGGGCCGCCAGGGCCTGGGGGGAGGATCCCGGGCCCCCAACGGCAGCGGCGTCGCCCTTTAACAGCTCCGGTATCGGACTCGATGAGTCCGAATCCGGAGCTGTGTCCCTGCTGCTGCTGCAGGAGCCGGAGGAGACTGAGACACTGTGTCTCCTCCGGCTCCTGGCAGCTTCACTTCCTGGCTGGGCGGGGCCAAGCAGCGTGTGAGGGGCCTCCCAAGCACGTTGCTTTGGCTCCGCCCCTCCATTCAGTGAAGCTGCGCGCCGGAGCTGGAGGGACCAGGAAGAAGAGAGAAGAAAAGAAGAGAAGAAAATTAAAGAAAAGGTGAAGAAAAGAAGAGCTGAAGACAGAAGAAAAGAAGATAGAAGACAGCGAGTGGTGAGCCAGGGCCCAGATCCTAAGGCCCAGGACCCAGACCCCAAGGCCCAGACCCCTAGGCCCAAACCCAGGGCCCAGACCCCTAGGCCCAGACCCCTAGGCCCAGACCTCTAGGCTCAGACCCATCGCCCAGACCCAGGACCCAGACCTCTAGGCCCAGACCCAGGGCCCAGACCCCAAGGCCCAGACCCCAAGGCCCAGACCCAGGGCCCAGACCCCAAGGCCCAGACCCAGACCCCAAGGCCCAGACCCAGGGCCCAGACCCTAGGGCCCAGGGTCCAGACCCCTAGGCCCAGGGCCAAGGCCCAGACCCAGGGCCCAGACCCAGGGCAAATGCCCAGACCCCAAGACCCAAACCCAGGGCCCAGACCCTATGGCCCAGACCCAGGGCAAAGGCCCAGACCCAGGGCCCAGACCCCTAGGCCCAAACCCATGGCCCAGGACCCAGACCCTAGGGCCCAGGGCCCAGACCCTTAGGCCCAGACCCAGGGCCCAGACCCCAAGGCCCAGACCCCTAGGCCCAAACCCAGGGCCCAGACCCCCTAGACCCAAACCCAGGGCCCAGACCCAGGGCCCAGACCCCTAAGCCCAAACCCGGGGCCCAGACCCCAAGGCCCAGGACCCAGACCCAGGGCCCAGACACTAGGGCCCAGACCCCAGGGCCCAGACCCCAGGGCCCAGACCCCAAGGCCCAGACCCTAGGCCCAGACCCCCTAGGCCCAAACCCAGGGCCCAGACCCAGGGCCCAGACCCAAGGCCCAGACCCTGGGCCCAGACCCCCTAGGCCCAAACCCAGGGCCCAGACCCTAAGGCCCAAACCCAGGGCCCAGACCCAAGGCCCAAACCCAGGGCTCAGACCCTAGGGCCCAGACCCTAAGACCCAGGGCCCAGACCCCTAGACCCAAACCCAGGACCCAAGGCCCAGACCCCAAGGCCCAGACCCCCTAGGCCCAGACCCTAAGGCCCAGACCCTAAAGCCCAGACCCAGGGCCCAGACCCCCTAGGCCCAAACCAAGACCCAGGGCCCAGACCCCTAGGCCCAAACCCAGGGCCCAGACCCCAGACCCAGGCACTAGGGCCCAGACCCCAAGGCCCAGACCCTGGGCCCAGACCCCCTAGGCCCAAACCCAGGGCCCAGACCCTAAGGCCCAGACCCAGGGCCCAGACCCCTAGGCCCAAGGCCCAGACCCCAAGGCCCAGACCCTGGGCCCAGACCCCCTAGGCCCAGACCCCCTTGGCCCAAACCCAGGGCCCAGACCTAGGGCCCAGACCCTAAGGCCCAGACCCCCTAGGCCCAAACCCAGGGCCCAGACCCTAAGACCCAGGGCCCAGACCCCTAGGCCCAAACCCAGGGCCCAGACCCTGGGCCCAGACCCCCTAGGCCCAAACCCAGGGCCCAGACCCTAAGGCCCAGACCCCTAGGCCCAAACCCAGGGCCCAGACCCTAAGACCCAGGGCCCAGACCCCTAGGCCCAAGGCCCAGACCCCAAGGCCCAGACCCCAAGGCCCAGACCCTGGGCCCAGACCCCCTAGGCCCAGACCCCCTAGCCCAAACCCAGGGCCCAGACCCTAAGACCCAGGGCCCAGACCCCTAGGCCCAAACCCAGGGCCCAGACCCTGGGCCCAGACCCCCTAGGCCCAAACCCAGGGCCCAGACCCTAAGGCCCAGACCCCTAGGCCCAAACCCAGGGCTCAGACCCCCTAGGCCCAAACCCAGACCCTAGGGCCCAGACCCCAAGGCCCAGACACAGGCACTAGGGCCCAGACCCCAAGGCCCAGACCCTGGGCCCAGACCCCCTAGGCCCAGACCCCCTAGGCCCAAACCCAGGGCCCAGACCCTAAGACCCAGGGCCCAGACCCCTAGGCCCAAACCCAGGACCCAAGGCCCAGACCCCAAGGCCCAGACCCCCTAGGCCCAAACCCAGGCCCAGACCCTAAGGCCCAGACCCTAAGGCCCAGACCCAGGGCCCAGACCCCCTAGGCCCAAACCCAGACCCTAGGACCCAGACCCAGGGCCCAGACCCCAAGGCCCAGACACAGGCACTAGGGCCCAGACCCCAAGGCCCAGACCCTGGGCCCAGACCCCCTAGGCCCAAACCCAGGGCCCAGACCCTAAGGCCCAGACCCAGGGCCCAGACCCCTAGGCCCAAACCCAGGACCCAAGGCCCAGACCCCAAGGCCCAGACCCTAAGGCCCAGACCCCCTAGGCCAAACCCAGGGCCCAGACCCTAAGGCCAGACCCAGGGCCCAGACCCTAAGGCCCAGACCCCCTAGGCCCAAACCCAGGGCCCAGACCCTAGGGCCCAGACCCTAAGACCCAGGGCCCAGACCCCTAGGCCAAACCCAGGGCCCAGACCCCAGGGCCCAGACCCCAAGGCCCAGACCCTAAAGCCCAAATACAGACCCAGGGTCCAGACCCCATACCCAGGACCCAGACCCCAAGGCCCAGACCCCAAGGCCCAGACCCAGGGCCCAGACCCCAAGGCCCAGACCCAGGGCCCAGACCCTAGGACCCAGACCCCAAGGCCCAGGGACCAGACCCAGAGACCAGGGCCCAGGCTAGACCCCAGGGACCAGACCTCAGGGCCCAGACCTCAGGGACCAGACCTCAGGGACCAGACCCCAAGGCCCAGTCCCAGGGACCAGACCCAGGGCCCAGGCCCAGACCCAGACCCAAAGGCCATCATACACAGCCCGTTTCTGTGAGATTTATTGCTGTGGATTCTGTGATATGTTCAGACACACCGCTCATTACTGTGAGTTTTATTGCTGTGGATACTGTGATAAGCTAATACACACTGCACATTACTGGGAGTTTTATTGCTGTGGTGCTATGTTATGTCCTTTTTTTTTTTGAAGGGGGAGAAAAGCTGTTAGAGGTTGAGGGGGGCCCTGGGGGGCCCCATCGTGAGGTTTAGTAAGGGGCCCCATCATTTCTGATGGCTGCCCTGACTCCACCCAGCCGGTACATTATTATATGTACACGTCATGTCATGCCTGTATATTATAACAAAAAATGCAATAAAATTTAAAGTTTGAATAATCTACAGCATGTAAAGTGGTTTTTTTTTCACATTTTATCATCCGAGCCTTTGCATTTATATTTTCTATGGATTGCACTTGTTAAAAAAATTAGAAATGGGAACTCGTTACATTTTTTGGGGGGGAATTTTGTGATTTTTAGCAAACGCCCTCCATAGAAAAATTTGTTAGTGCAGCATCATTGTTTACATTATAATTAAAATGGGAACAATATTTCTGCATTAATAAAACAAAAAAACAAAAAATAAACAGTTTAATTTTTTTAATTGTTTTATTTTTTATATTTTTATTTTTAACTTTTTTCTTTTAGGATTAACATGGTCATGTTTGATATCATTGGAAAGGCCATGCTCTGGACTTTCCAATGATACCAAACATTAACCCCTAGCTCCCATTGACCTCCCTATCTCCACCATAGGTGGCAGCTAGGGATTCACTCCCAAACTGTCGTCATTCCGTCCATGCGTGATGATGCCAGTAGGTGAAGGGAGATACCGGAGGCTCGGCTGACATCCAAGATGTCGGCCACCTCTGGGAGAGGACCATGATCCGGTGCCCTTTTGGTGCCGAATCGCGATCCAGCCCTTAAGAGGTTAAAGGCAGCCACCGCTTTGAAGGGCAGGCTGTGCCCTTCAAAGCGGCGCCTGCCTTTTTGTTGTACCCCTTACAGATGGGGAGGGGGAGGGAAGGTCCAAATGACACCCCCCCCTTCAGGCACCTTCCCTGCTGTGGCGGGTAGGGGGGGTCTGGAATAGACGTCATTGCGCCCCGCGTGATGATGCTATTCATGCCGGCCAGGGTCCCGGAGGCTGGCTGACATCCAAGATGTCCGCCTGCGCCGGGAGGCCGCAGCGATCAGCCAAAATACCGGTCGATCGTCGTTGCAATGGCAGGATGCGCTCAGCGCGTCCTCCGCAGCCAAGTCCCCGCTTGGCTGGACGCGCTGAGCACGTCCGGTGCAGCGAAGGGGTTAACACTAGCGCTCAGATACGTGAGTGTTAATGCTAGGTTAAGTGACTCTAACACACGCCCCCTCATATTATATCCCGATCGGTAACAGGTTAAAAAATCCATTAGCGCATCTGTGATTGTGTTTTCTACCGCGAGCTTCCTGTACTTTGCACTCCCTATGCTTAACATGAGCAGCGCAATCAGTAATTAGCGATAGAATAAGTAAGAAATTACTAACAGGGTTATTCAGAGAGAGCCGAACTAGCGCTGAAAATTGCACCGAACGGTGAATTTTCCCATACGGTGCTTTTTCATGGCCATTCGGCAATACAAAAAGCAGGCAGTTTGACAAATTTTGCCGAATTGCCAGCAAACTACTGTTCGACACCAGTGAAAGTCCCCATAGAGAAGCAATGGTTAATCTATTCAGAGACACCGAACAGCAGAGAAATGTCAGTGAAATGCCCTGCTGTTCCGTGGTTTCATTCGGCAGGTTTATTCAGGCAAATCCCATAGGTTTCAATGTAATGTTCCCGTTTTTATTCACTATCTATTAAACTGTTTATTCTTTTAATTTGCAGCAAAAGGTCTCTCCATTTATTTATTTTTTTGGATATTTTTAGGCATTTTTTTCCCCCAATTCTTATTTATTTATCTTTTTTAATAGGTTTTATTTTCTGTAACAGACCTTTTTATTATTAATCATTTGACCTTATATGTTAATTCCAGACATTTTCATCCAGTTTTTTTTTTTTGTAAACAGTGTTTCAAATTTGAAAACTTTTCTTTATTTATTTTCTTGTAACCCTTACGTCGGCTTGTCGGCTTTTTCCGGCAGCTGGTCTGTGCTGTGTTCGGCGAATCATTGGCTTTTTTCGGACCTTTTCACCGAACTCCAAAAAAGCAGTTCCGAACATCCCAAGATGTCTAGATACAACCCGAAAATGAAATTGGCCAAGTGTGGCTCAAATAAGACAACGAATAAAGCAGAGAAAATAAACCCTCTCTAATACATTTACAAACAAACACAATTCAAAATTAAGTGCAATGGATAAGTGCAAGATAATGCACCTGGGACGTAAAAACCCTAGGGCTGAATATAGAATATTTGATACAGTCCTAACCTCAACATCTGAGGGTTGGGATTTAGGGGTTATTATTTCAGAGGATCTAAGGGTAAGTAGTCAATGTAATAGAGCAGCAGGAAATGCTGGCAGAATGCTTGGTTGTGTAGGGAGAGGTATTAGCAGTAGGAAAAGGGAAGTGCTCATGCCACTGTACAGAGCACTGGTGAGACCTCACTTGGAGTACTGTGTGCAGTACTGGAGACCGTATCTCCAGAAGGATATAGACATCTTAGAGAGAGTTCAGAGAAGGGCTACTAAAATGGTGTACGGCTTGAAGGAGAAAAGTTACCAGGAAAGGCTTAATGATCTTAACATGTACAGCTTGGAAAAAAGACGAGACAGAAGAGATATGATAGAAACATTTAAATACGTAAAGGGAATCCACAAGGTAGAGGAAGGGAGTATATTTAAAAGGAAACAAAACAGCAAAACAAGAGGACATAGTCTTAGATTAGAGGGGCAAAGGTTTAAAAGTCACATCAGGAAGCATTATTTTACTGAGAGGGTGGTGGATACATGGAACAGTCTTCCAGTTGAAGTGGTAGAGGCCAAAACAGTAATTGAATTTAAGCAAGCATGGGATAGGCATAAGGCTATCCTAAACAAAAGATAAATCCAGGTAAAGTATCCATGTAATTGGGCAGACTAGATGGGCCGAAAGGTTCTTATCTGCCGACATTTTTCTATGTTTCTATGTTTCTATGTTTAAAAAACAAAATGCAAGCAAAGTAAAAATTCTCAAAACCAGCACAGTGCCCCCCCCCCCTTTAATGCTGCTTTCAGGGAGCTGTTTGATAGACAATGAGGAGATTAAAAAAAACTCCAGGACATGGTCAGCAAATAACGTTCCTGTTTTGTTTCTTTTAGGAGTGTCATAGTATTAGATAATAGAGAACAAGATATTTTGGTCATCCGCAAAGTTTCTGCAAAGAGGAACCAGTCCTCTTATTTATAAAGTATCAGGGTTATTCAGAGAGCGTGAAAAGCAGGAGAATAACTGGAGAATGAAAAATTCAAGGTCTAAATAGCCGATTTGGAAAGTGAGATGAAAGGGAGAATTTTTCTGGTTTGGCTATTTTGACCTAGAAGTTTTCATTCTCCAGTCATTCTCCTGCTTTTCACGATATCTGAATAACTCTGTAAGTCTTTTAATCCTGCCATGCGTATGTTTAAGGCCTCATTCACACATATACGCGTTTATATTTTATTTTGCGTATGTTGCGCGTATATGCGTGCACATACGCACGTAAAATAAAAACGCTTTTGTGGTTTTTTTTTACGTCGCTGGCGTTTTGGCCCTCTGGTATCGAGTGTGGCTCGGGGTTAACCTTTAGTACTGAAAGCGATAACCCCGACCTGATCCCCGCTGATCACACGAGAAGAGATCCAGGAAGTAAAACTCTGCGATCACCGGAGGAGACAACAGGGATCAGCGAGGGAGCGCAGGGAGAGGTAATGTGTGCAGCGGCAGCCCGAGTGTGGCTCGGGGTTACCAGTTTGAGCACTGAAAGTTAACCCGGAGCCACACTGGAACACCGTCGGGTCGTTAAACTTTGTAAAGTACGCGTGTACACGCGTGCGCACACGCGCAGGGACGTGCGGTCAAAGGCGGCAGGTGAGGCAGAGCCTCACCTGCCATTATGGGCAGCTGCACAGTCAAATTCATCTGCTCCGCGTTCCCCTGCCATCAGTTCAGTTCGAGCGCTGCCCACTTCCTGAACATTGCTCTCCCAGTGCCTCAGAGGCACTTGGAGTGCAATGGAATAGCTTGGACCAATAGGAAAGCGTTGCCTCCCATGCATTGATTGGCGCAGGACAGTCATGTGACTCTCCTGTGTCGCACAATTAGTGGGCGTAGGGCTATGCTCAGGGTGTAGCCTCAGTGTCACATTAGGCTGCCTGGAGGAAGATGCAGAGATCGTGGGGAGCCCTGAGAGCAGCCAGATTGTGGGGAGCCCTGAGAGCAGTCAGATCCTGGGGAGCACTGAACAGCCAGATCCTGGTAAGCCCTGAGAGCAGCGAACAGCCAGTTCCTGGGAAGCCCTGAGAGCAGGCAGATCCTGGGGAGCTCTGAACCTGAACCTACATAACCTGTGCATATCTGGCTCTGATACTAGCCAGTGCCTCACCGCACGTCACTTCACTCGCGTATACACGTGTAAACACGCGTAAACAATCACAAAAACATAGAAATTCGCTGCCGGGACGCAGCTCGGTTCCATTCTGTTTTTGCACGCGTTTACGCAATGCAAATATACAGCTCTATACGCTGCTATGTGTATGGAGCCATTTATTTGCATATGTTCTATATAGTACAATACGCGCGTACGTGCATATCAGTGTGAATGAGGTGTAAAGGGGCGCCACCACACTTATATAAACTGTAACAAGATTACTCGTGCATTACAAACAAAACCATCTTCTAAGGTTGCGGTCGCACCAACGCACTGAGTGCGTCCGCGTGACCGCACTTCCCTGCGTCCGTCGCACATTTGTGACGGATTGACGGAGAGGGCCACAAGGGGTAGTGTGCGCACGAATTGCGTGCGCTACCAGCGTCCGTCAAAAAGCTCTCTCTGTCAAAGAACTACAATGGACGCTGACGTGGCTACAAAGCGCAATCCTCCATAGCACTAACTGCGCTCAGCGAGGCGGTGAGACGGGCATCGAGTGGAAGGAACGTCCACTCTCACAGGCATTCCTTCCACTCTGAAAAATGCGTGTGCATCCCCGGCCTAAAACATATGCTACTGTGGCTGCCGGGTTTTATTTTCTCTTTATTTGAAGTAATTGCACGTAAAAAGGAAAAATAAAGTTAGGGGATATATCTCCTGTTTCCATTTTGTGAATTTTTCCCATGATGCAATATTTACCTAAATCTGTGCAAACATTTTACTTTACAGCTGTTGCATTGCTTCCACAGCATTTAGTAGTCAGTGAGGTGGAGGAGGGAATGTTTAGATAAGACTGCAGAGGGTCTATTGTGTTCTGAATGCTACTGGAGATAAGAGCTGGCAGCAGAGAAAAAGAGTTCTTTACAGTCATTTTTTTTTATTATTATTATTATTTTTTTTGAGAAAGTATTTTACCAGGAAGAATACATTGAGATTTCTCTCGTTTTTAAGTATGTCCTGGGTGGCGAGTATGTACCGTTAGTGGGTGTCTCGCCCAAGGACACTTGCTGGAGAGGTGCTCTGGCTGGGATTCGAACCTGTGTCTCCATGGTTATAGAGCAGTGATGTTACTCCATCCAGCCGGTACTTACAACCTCTATTGTCAAATAATTCTAAATATCAAATGTCAAAGCTGTGGCTTGTTCTAATAAGGATCAAGAAGCTTTATTTAGGAGAAAGTAAGTGATCCAGGGTCACTACATATGCACAGTACATTTTAGTAGGGTGTGTAGTAATGGAAAAATGTGTAATTTCAAAGGGTTTTTTTTGAGGGGGGGGGTTGTTTTGGTTTTCGAAAATTGTGCATAATATAGATTTTTCTACATGAAGAAACATTTCACCACCAGCATTGAGGTGTGTCTGGGCACACTAAGCACACCCCTTGTATGCCTATGTCAGGGGTATAGTAATTAATGTGCGTTGGTTAACCACTTTTTGACCCAAAAAAAAGACATCTCATTGCCGTTGAGCAGTCAGGAAGATTTCTTATTCCTTTCTATTGCAAAACTGGAAATTGCTTCAGTGTGCAGCTTTCACTCGCTTTATGGTGATACAGATTTATGTGAAAGGTTGACTTTGATGCACTTTCTGTACATTTAACAATGTAACTTTGCCATGGTTCCGACCGCCCCTCTGGCTCCATGCCCCCCCCCCCCGGCCATGTGGCATCTTCCGCAGCCTCCAGTTCCCTGCGGGGTTGCTGGAGTAAGCCAGGAATGCCACTTTTCTCAGGCGGTCCCCCACCCCCCCTCTTTCTTTTTTTATTTCTCTCCTTTACCCAGATGCCCCACCCATTGCTTGCCTGCAGACTCGACAGCCTCCCTGGTACCGCTATCTTATGTCTGTCTGAGTGACTCCTCCCCCCTTTATTTTTGTTACCGTTGATGACTCTTGTTGGTTGTTCTTATTATTATTTGTAATGCTGACTTTTCGTCACAATTTCTGATCTGTGTTGTTTTGTTTTTATTGTTGTAACGGGGGAGTAGCGCCCACTAGATAGTCGCGGAGTTGAGATCCTTAAGGGCAACAATATTTTCTTGATTAACACAGAAATAGCAATAAATACAGTTTGTAACTCAAGAGCCAGGGGACTCAAAGGACTAGCTGAATTGCCTCTAGGCTCCGAGGGTTTCGAGACCGCCAGAAAGCCTAGGACACGCTCAGACAAACAATACGTGAGACGACAGTCCGTGAAGTATTCAAGGTGCAGGGCAGTCAGGGATGCAGAAACCAATCGTTCTGGTAAATACTTGTGATTAGTAGATACCTGGTGACTCTCGGAAGGTACTGGCTTGCATACAGGATTGTTATTGCTAATATGTACAGACATGTGATTAGACATAACATTAAACAGAAATAAACAATTGTTTGTTATCGTGGTCTTTGCAAAAACATTAACATGAGTAGCAGCCTGGGTAAAGGGATCCTGGAGAGTTACAAGCGATACCCCTAAACGTGATGGGACAGAACCCAAACAGCGAGCGATCAACCCAACAACCAGCATGGGGTTAAATCACTAAAACACGCAAACAGCGTAATACACACGATAGAGAGAGAGTAGTCAAAGCCAAGCCAGGTCAAATAACAGGAGCAGGAATCTCATACAAAGCAGGGTCATCAACAGTATATTCAATTAGATGCAGGAAGTAGCGGTGCGTGAAACAAACTCCACAACAGGGTGACGAGGCAACTCCTCGAGCCTTGTTTTAAAGCCGGCGGCTCCTTGTGACCACACCTGACCTCGCCCCCTCAGATGCCAATCTGCCAGTCTGCCAGCGGTCCCCCTTCTTGCCCAGACCCCCCAGGGAGCACAGCGGGGGCTGAGGATGTAACAATTGTTTTTTATTGATTTTCTGACTACTGTAAGAGTTCCTCTTTTTTTTTTTCTTGGCCCTGCGAAGCTGTTATTTAGACCTGGTTTATATTATTTAGGCCTGGTTTATTTAGGTCTGATTTATATAGGCCTGGTTTAGTTAAGCCTGGTTTAGTTTATTTAGGCCTGGTTTATTTAGGCCTGGTTTATTTTATTTAGGCCTAGTTTATTTTATTTAGGCTTAGTTTATTTAGGCCTGGTTTGTTTTATTTAGGCCTGGTTTAATTAGGCCTGTTAGCTTTTGCATTCCTACTGCTATATGAGCTTTCATCAAAAGCACACGATATGAACAAGAAACGTTTTTTAAAAAGGCACAAATGCAGTAGTTAAAATATTAAAGTGTAAACATGAAAAACAAACGACTAAAACAAAGAATAAAATGCGCCGTATATGCGGCTCGCCCAAAGTGTTTCTGGTGAACAGCACTTACTAAAAAATATTGGTTGAAACACAATCCCTGTGGCTTTGCTCTCGTACAGAGAAAAATGATGATAAAGAGCAATAGTGTAAAGCAGTTGAAATATGTAATTTCACACAGATACTTAAACCACACTTACAAAACATTCTTCACCACAGTCATGTGCATTGAGGAGGGTAATTAGCTAATAAGGAAGCCGCATCCTTGTGAACTGAAGACACAGTAAAATGGCATCTTTGATGGTCGTCCGTGACATCCGTTGGACAGTTATTGAAGGGAAATTTTATATAATTTCACAGAAAAGAATTAAACCATTGCATGTGCTGAATGACATCTTCCAGTCTTACAGGGTTATTCAAAGAGCGCCGAATTGGGGATGAAAGGTAACCGAACTCTGAAATTCAGCGTACGGTTACCTTTCCTGGCCATTCGGCTATCCAGAGAGAAGGCAATTCGCCAAATGTTGGCGAATTGCCTGCACATACGGTGCCTGTTCTGTGCCTGTTCGAGGGCAGTGAAAACCCCATGAAAAAGCACTGGTTCGGCTATTCAGAGAACACAAACCAGCAGTGAAAGGTTCCCGAAATGCCCTGCCGGCAGGGCAATTCGGTGGTTTAATTTGGCAAGTTTATTCAGGCGAATCCCATAGGCTTCAATGTTAAAAATATTCCCGTTTTAATTCAATATCTAATAAACAGTTGATTATAATATTCAGCAGTAAAATGTCTATTTATAGATTTTTTTGGGATATTTTAAGCGTTTTTCGGGATTTTTTGGCCCAAAAATTTTTGCCGATTGTTCGGGTTTTTTTTAAACGTTTGTTCTTTTTCCTGTAACAGCCCTTTTTATTATCATACATTGGATCATATGTAAATTTCAGACATTTTCGCTCATTAGTTTCTTTGCAAACAGCGTTTCACTTTTCAAACATTCAAGCGAACGTTTTTTTTTTTCACTCCATTCGTCTGCGGTGTCAGGTTTTTCCGGCGGCTGCCCTGCGCTGTGATCGGCTCCTGCTCGGGGTTCTCTGTTGTGTTCGGTGGGGTTAATCCAAATGTTTTTGTGGGTTTCGGTGTGCATTCGCCTGGGTTTTGCAGTGAGTGTTCGTCGGCTTTTCGGTGGCTTTTCCCTGCGCTGCGATGGCACTGTGGTGCTTGCTGAATACACCGCAGGGTACACCGCAGGGTCACCGAAATGGGATCGCCAAATCGTACTGAATTGAAGAGAATGAAAAGTCACGAACGTGCGGTGACTTTATGATTCTCTTTGAATAACCCTGTTAGAATATGATCCTTGTATTGTTTCAATCGGCTTTGTAAAAGACTTGTACAGGTAGGTCAATGGCGACGGGTTCCGGCACGCGCGCAAGTTCAGGAGCCTGTGTGCTGCACCGTCTCCATTACTGGAACGAAAAATGCAACCATAAAACAAGCATTTCTAAGCTACAAAAAACAGAATAAAAAGTTCATCCACACTTTTGACGAATAATCCCAGGAAGATACTGTATATACAGGTTCAGCACCTTTTATTCGGGATGTTTGGGAACCTGAGCATTTTGAATTCTTCCAGATTTCAGATTCTGGGAGAATCCGATGTTTTAGGGGAAGGAGATCACGTTGGGAGAGTCACAATCCCCTTCCCGCTGCAGCCACCAGGCATTATAGGGGTTATTCAAAGAGCACAGAAATTTCGGTGGTCTTTCATTCGGCGAGCTGAATTCATTGACGCTGTGGTGAATTCAGCATTCACTGCAGGGTCCACGAAGTGCGCCAAATGGATCCGCCGAACTTCTCCGGTAAACCCGCCGAACGCATCTGATAACCCAGCAAACGGCGCTGATCGAACCGCTGAAAAAAACACCTGCCGCATCCGATAAACCACCAAACGCCGCAGAAGGAAAAAAACACTGAATGTGGCTGTCGATCCGCTAAACAGACCGCAAAACGCCTCCGATCAGCTGCCGAATAGCGCTGAAAAAAGCCAAACAGCCGCCGAACAGCCGCCGAACAGGGGTACAAAAAATAAACACCAATTTTTAAAAGGCGTTTTAAACAACAAAAATGCATGAAAATATCTGGAACTAATGTATACGGTCCTATGTATAACAATAAAAAGGTCTGTTAAAGAAAGAAAAAACTGTTGAATAAAAATTTGCTAAAAACTGGGATTTTTTTTTACATTGAAACCTATGGGGTTGGCCTGTTTAAACCTGTCGAACGAAAGCACCGAAACTCTGGGAATTTCACCAACTTTTCACTGCTGTTCTGTGTTCTCTGAATAGATTAACCGTTAGTTCTCTATGGGGAATTTCACTGCCGCCGAATTGCAGCTTATTTCACTGGCATTTGACCAATATTTGGCGAATCGCCAGCTTTTGAATAGCCGGATGGCCACGAAATTGCACCGTTCAGGGAAATTGACCGTTCAGTGCAATTCGGTGGCCAATTCGGCTCTCTTTGAATAACTCCTTATGCCTGGAGCCATAAAGAAATTGGGGGGCGAAATCTACAATCATAGAAAATGATGTATGTTTGAAAGAATTGCCCAATCTTTCTTTCTTTCTCTTTCTTTCTTTCTTTCTTTCTTTCTTTCTTTTCTTTCTTTTTTTCTTTCTCTTTCTTTCTTTCTTTCTTCTTTCTTTTTCTTTCTTTTTTTTTCTTTCTCTTTCTTTCTTTCTCTTTCTTTCTCTTTCTTTCTTTCTCTTTCTTTCTCTTTCTTTCTCTTTCTTTCTTTCTCTTTCTTTCTTTCTCTTTCTTTCTTTCTCTCTCTTTCTTTCTTTTTCTTTCTCTTTCTTTTTCTTTCTTTCTTTCTCTCTCTTTCTTTCTTTTCTTTTCTTTCTTTCTTTCTTCTTTCTTTTTCTTTCTTTCTTTCTTTCGTATTTTGTTTTGTTGAAGCCATTCTTTTGTTGAATTACTTGTATGCTTTGGGTCATTGTCCTGTTGCATCGCCCATTGTCCACGTTGCATAGTGTTGTGTGTTTTTTCCAAACAACTCAATTTTGGTTTCATCTGTCCACAGAATATTTTCCCAGTAGTGCTGTGGAACATCCAGGTGCTCTTTTGCAAACTTCAAACGTGCTGCAATATTCTTTTTGGACAGCAATGGCTTCCTCCGTGGTGTCCTCCCATGTACTCCATTCTTGTTTAATGTTTTCCTTATTGTAGATGTGTCTACAAAAATGTTAGCATGTGCCAGAGATTTCTGTAAGTCTTTAGCTGACACTCTAGGATTCTTCTTTACCTCATTAAGCATTCTGCGCTGTGCTTTTGCAGTCATCTTTACAGGACAACCACGCCTAGGGAGAGTAGCAACAGTGCTGAACTTTCTCCATTTGTAGACGGTCTGTCTTACTGTGGACACATGAACATCAAGGCTTTTGGAGATACTTTTGTAACCCTTTCCAGCTTCGTGCAAGTCAACAATTCTTGATCGTAGGTCTTCTGAGAGCTCTTTTCTGCGAGGCATGGTTCACATCAGGCAGTGCTTCTTGAAACCAGTAAATCTAAAACTGATGTGTGTTTTTAAAGGGCAGGACAGCTTTCAGCAACACATCCAATAATATCACACTGATTGGACTCAAGGTTGGCTCACTCCTGGCTCCAATTAGCTGTTGGAGAAGTCATTAGGCTAGGGGTTCACATACTTTTTCCACCCTGCGCTGTGAATGTTTACATGTTCTGTTCAATAAAAACATGAAAACATATAATGTTTGTGTTGTATTATTTTAAGCAGACTGTGTTTTTCAAATTGTGACTTAGGCTAGGGTCAAACGAAAGCATTTTTACACGCGAACGTAAAAAAGTGCGTCCGAACGCATTGACGTATTTTTTCACGGAATACGTGACAACGGTCATACGATGCGCATTTTCGTGCGTGATTTTTTACGTATCCAAACCAGGAAACTTTGTGCATCTGGATGTTATGTTGGCCGGACATGAGCAGGGTCTGACGTCTCCAAATCACACACACACGCCGCTAGCGGACGCAGCGCACTCTGTACGTCCGTACTAGAGGTTCTGCGTTCTCGAAAAAATGCGTTCATTTTCCACTTGCGTTGCGCGGCCGGACTTTCGTGCGACCGTACTTCGTATATTGGCCGTCATTGCCCGTCATTTGCTGCTAGTGCGGCCGTGATTAAGTGCGCCAGAACGCACGTTAAAAGTGCGCTGGTCTGACCCCAGCCTTAGATGAAGATCAGAGCACATTTTATGACCAATTCATGCAAAACTCCACGTAATCCCAAAGGGTTCACATACTTTTTCTTGCCACTGTATATATACAATATAAATATGCTTTAATTTTTTTTATATATATATATATACATACAGTATGTGTTTATTATAAAGAATAGACGACAGGCTCTGCTCTGACGGTTATTTTTAGCCTTGGAAAAAGAAATTCAACCACATTTTTGTTAAAAAAAAAAGATGAGGTTTCCACAAAGGTGTTTTTTTTTGTGCAAAATTATCTAAAAAAAAAGGAATATTTCCAACAGTCAGTTTTACAACTTTCTTTTATTATTATTATTTTCAAAAAAACCTTTTCAGTTAATTATTTTTGTAGTAATAAATGTATTGGTGATGTAGAAAAAGCCTAATGGAGGGTATTCTAGAGCAGTGTTTCTTAAACCTGTCCCCTCTAACAGGCCAGGTTTTGCAGGTTACCTTTGGGAAATGCAGACTGAATCCTGCAATCACTGAGCAGCAAATCATATCACCTGTGCTGTGCTTCACATATCTGCAAACCTGGCCTGTGAGAAACACTGTTCTAGAGTACCAAGCTTCATATGAAAGCAAACGCAGGGTAATGCCCTCCACAGGATTTCTTCATGTATTATTATTTGTAGGAAAGGGGGATACAGAGCAAAGAAACAGGGAGTGGAATGTGCAATACAAGAGGGTAACAAATTCACAGACTGTGCAACATGTAACTATGTAACACACCAATAATACTGCGGCTCAGAGTATCTAGAATATATGTAAATCAATTAGTAAAAGCAAGAAGGTCACATTCAAATGTGGTCACGGCATAGAACATCAGTATTCTAGGAACAAGAGATAATGCACAATGTGTGATGCTTCCCAGTTGTTAAGGTGCATTGAGAAAGATGTCCCATAATGACCGGGTATCACATTTTAGGGCTACGCACCCCAATGATTGTGCAGCTATAGTTTCCAAAGACTGGGAAAACCTGTTTTAATATAAATTTGAATTATAGTGTTGTCATGCCCGCCGCTGTGGGAGGCCAGTGTGCGAGGCATGACGTAGCAGCAAAATAGGGCACTGGGGAAGCGAGGCATTCCAAAAGACGAAGTCCGAGGGCAGGCCAAAGGTCGAGGGCTGGCAAAGTCCAAAGGGAAAGCCAAGGATCTGGTAAACTGGAATTGGTCTTTAGAAGGTACTCAGCAGCAGGGATAACCTGGAGACAGATGAGCACCTAACCACTGAAGGTGCGAGCGAAATAGGGAGCCAATATAGGCTCCGGAGACCACACCGTGGCTCCCACTTGGCGCCGCAGACTCGCACCCTGCCAGCCGGCCAGAGGAACTCGAGCCCAATGTCCCCCAGCACCAGGAGAGTCATGAGTGCCACATGGCCGACGGTCGGAGCCTGGCCGCCATGACACCCCGCCTAAAGGGAACCCCCCTGAAAAGGGTGAGCCCTGACAAGTATTAATGTTTATATTTTGTTGACCCCTTATAGTATGAGCAGATACATAAGTCAAACATTTTCACAAGGACAAACAAAACTGGTGGTAATGTGCGCTTGGACATAGTTGCTTGTGTTATTAAAATAAAAAGTTGGGGAGACCAGGCTCTCCATTTCAGATGTGACAATTTATTGTATATTTACAGCAGCAACGTTGGGCAATGTTCCAGCTGGACTAGCATCCTTTATTTACCTTGATGAAGACTTGTAGTCTAGCCAAAATGTTACCTGCTGCAGCTGTTGAACCTATCCAATAAATTGCTACATTTGGAATGGAGACTCTGCTCTTCCCAACTTTTTCTATTGCTGAAATGTCCAGCTGGCAGAAACTGGATCCTATGAGCATCCTTCCAGTCTATTATCTCTGTTCCTGGTATTGTGAGGGCATTGCCCTTCATTGCTTTCTATAGTGGCATATGTTGGCATTAATGGATTTCTAACATACGTTTGCTGTATTTTGCCTTTTTGTCCCATCCTGATTTCCCTCTTCAGAGACAGCTCTAGAATTAGTGGGACTCTGGGCAACGCTCAAACAGGAGACACTTCTTGCAACACAAGAATAAATACTTACATGTAGGAGGCTACTTCAGGTTCCTTTATGCGGTTGGCACACAGGACCATCCTGCACGTCCAGTGTAAGGAATGGACAACGTGGATGATCATGCTGGTGCTGGCTCCGGAAGTGCTGCTGGCATCCATATAATCCAGTGGCTGCAAGCAAGGGAGGTTGGCGGGACACAAATTGGTTCCAACTTTCTGCCTGAAGTCCAGGTCAGTTATTACTATCCTTTATTTATATAGCGCCACATATTCCGCAGCGCTTTACAGGATCAGTGTACAAGGAGTTGATACATTGTAATACCACACCTGGATGATACGGCCTGATTCAGGGGGACCCTGTTCTCAAGGGAATTTACAATCTGACCAATCCTTATCCTGACCTACAAAACCCTCACTAACTCAGCTCCCCACTACCTGTCCTCACTAATCACCAAATACACCCCAGCCCGCTCCCTAAGATCAAACAGTGACCGGCGTCTAGCTTCTCCCCGCATCACCTCTTCCCATGATAGACTGCAGGATTTTCCACTCTCTGGAACGCTCTCCCTCGTACTGTCAGACTTTCCCCTAACTTCTCTTCCTTCAAACGCTCCCTTAAAACGTTCCTATTTAGGGAAGCCTACCACCCAACTCACTGACGCAACCATCAATCACTCTCACCTTACAGTCCTCTCCTCCTGTTTCCAACCCCAACCCTCCCAGATTGTGAGTTCCTACGGGAATAGGGCCTCATTTCCTCCTGTACTGTTTGTCAAATGTTGTTCAATGTATTGTAACCCTGTCTATACTGTGCCTATTGTACAGCGCTGCGGAATATGCTGGCGATTTATAAATAAAGAATAATAATAATAATAATAATCTATGAGATGTAAAAGTATTTTGTGAGGTAGGCGCATCCATATCGATATAAGCTGTGGAGTCCAGTGGAGTCCCTTCAACTGTGAAAGGTCGACTTTACGAGAAGCGTGTTCAAACTAACCACCCGGCCACTGATCTACAATCATGGAAAGATGACCCGATCGCACTCAGAAGACGCCACCACGGGTGTGTCCTTGGGCAAGACCCTTAGGGGTCATCTTTCCATGATTGTAGATCAGTGGCCTGGTGGTTAGTTTGAACACGCTTCTCGTAAAGTCGACCTTTCACAGTCGAAGGGACTCCACTGGACTCCACAGCTGATATTGTGTGGTACGCAAGTATGTACCGTTAGGTGTCGAAACTGGGTCTCCACGGTTATAGAACAGTGATGTTACCTCTACTCCATCCAGCCAGTTCTCACTGAACTGAGCTTCTGGGCAGAACCAAGTCCCTGCACTCAGAGGACTTAATCAGCCCTCCAACAGCCCAGAGGCGCAGAGAGGGATGAGGACGATCAGGGCACTGTAACCACTCTGTTTACGGTGAGTGGTCACAATGCATAGAGTGCGCCTTTAAGGGCTTCCATTACTCTACGATCTTTACGCACCATCTCCTGAGTCAAGTATCTTTTATCTGTGTAATCATCTTGAGGCACCTGAACGCAATATTTTCGAAAGAATAACTAAAGGGATATTAACATACTGAAATGATGACTAAGTCGACTTGTATTTTCACGAATCAATGGAAACAATCGACTTTAAACAATCACAGTGATAGTATCTCTCGTCCACTTTGATTTTTACCGTCTTCCTAAGTAATGCAAAGGCCGGCCCAAGCATCACATGCAAGTATCTTGTTAATGATTAATTCGCTATGGCCAAGTGCTTTGGGTACAGCAGCTTTTTATGGATTTCTATTGTAGATGAGTAAAAGATAATCAGGCGTTAGCTGTTGCCATGGGAGTTGGTCAGATTAAAGCCTTTAATATTACACAGAAGACCGTAAAAAAATAAAAACATATTAAAGTGATTAATCAAACTATAGTTGATGGCCATTCGTTAATGTGTTTCAGCAATCAAACAACTGAGGAATGTATATTTACTGGTTGTTGACCTTGGATAACCTTGGGCCATTATGTAGAGTTAGCTTGATAAATTAGTGAAAGGGATTGTTTACCTGTCATTATTGGAGCTCTGTTGGTTTTCTTAAGACTTTCTGGCTACTGTGTATCAGTTCAATGTGAGCTGCAAATGATTGACATGCGGCACAAGGACCTGTATTGATTGGTTGCTCCAGGCTATGTCTCTGGAGCTGAATTAGACCTTATTATCATCGCAGAGCTTGGATAAATGCCTTAGTGTGACCATCTCACCGCCTTTTAGTGGAAGGAAGCAATGCATTATTCTTGATCTACTTCTGACATTAGAGATACATTAAAGGAAAACTTCTTTGGGGTTGGTTACAAATTGCATGGTGTTAATTATTAACCCCTTGCTAACCCCCAACCTGTTTTTTGATTGTTTTTTTAAGCTAAATCCAAAAAATGTTGTAGCTAGATGCTTGGCCATCCAATGATATGCATGTGTGGGCAGCAGGCGCTTCTCATCAGGGCTGCCATCAGGGGGGTGACAGCTCATGGTATGTTCAGGGCCCCAATGACTACAGGGGGTCCGGTCCTTTGCCATACTCTGTGCAGATTGTCTAAGTGCCTTTCACGGCTCACACCGCACCAGAAGGCTAAAACTGGTGTTGCTCCTGCCTGAATACCAAGGCAGCACTATTCCTGCTATGACCAGGTCTAGCAGTTGCTCTCTGGTTCTACTGCAGGGCTCAGACCTTTGCCCCATGTTACAACATAAATGTGACCGTGCCACAGATGTATGATGCCAGCAAATTACCCGGTGGGCCGTGGCATCTGGGGCTGTTCAGAGCATCTTGATTCATCACTGACGGGGAGAGTAATATGATCTACTCACCAGTGGTTCTCAACCTGTGGACCCTCAGGACCCACAACTGTCCTTGGTCATTCAGTCGCAACCCAAAAATAATAATTGAATTTCTGAAACATTATAATTTATTCCACAAAACCACGTGTGCAATATTCTACAATGCTATGCACTTTTTAAACAATTTTGTAAACAAAATGGATAGTGCAGTAATCACAGCACTAGTGAAAATGAAAGCAAAAACCCAATAAAATAAACTGTAAATGAAACATATGAAATTAATTAGAACTTATGGGAAAACTGGGGATGCTTCTTGCTCTTAATAAGTGTCTCAAAGTGTGGGGTGATGACAGACAAAGCAACTCTAATTTCACTACTACTGAATGAATAATAAAATATTATAAAAGAACTTAACAAACTCATCTGCTCCGCTCTCCCCCACCGTCCGTCTTTGCCGCTGCGCACATTATTTTTTCGCAGCAGCCTGCCCTCCCTGAGCCTATGCAATTTACGTAGCTGAACGCTACGCTAATCGCATAAGCTCAAGCTGGCCAAGAGATTGAGAGGTCTGCAGTGCGCGTCTGGCTCTGCCTACTGCCTGAACCTTCGCTCTTCAGTGACTCAGAGAGGCACTAAAGAGCAATGGAATAGCTTGGACCAATGGGAAAGCACCATTGGTCCAAGCCATTCAAAAAACGCCTCCATGGGAGGCTGGCCTATATAAATATACTTTGCTTCACTGAGATGTGCATTGTGCACAGTGTCTCCTGGTGTTGGTAGTACAGAGTGTGTCACCAGTCACTGAGTTCCACCCCATACCTCCCATTACAGATTCCCCCCCACCTTGCCATTACAGAGTATCTTACCTGATGCAGCGGGTTCCAGGTGGTGCCTGGAAACATTCAGAGGAAGCCATGCCACCTGGGACCCGCTGCTGCAGGTAAGATGCATCAACGTGTCCCAGGGGCACTTGACCCGTGACCCAGTCCGCCCCTGGTCACGACCCACTTTTGGGTCGCGACCCACCACTTGAGAAACACTGATCTACACCACATAAAGGTGAAGCCCGAACGCTCTTCAAACAAGGAACACTTTTTAGCCCTTTGCTGGACCACCAGGGACTTATCCCACACCCTGTAAAATCAGGAAAACTTAGAAGGAGGCAAAATGCTTTGTTTTTAACATGTTTACAGATATGGGCGAATGAGGGACGGGGACTCCAGAGCAATGGATCAATAAGGGGCCACAATAATTCTGATGGCAGCCCAGCTTCTCATAGACAATGTTTTCCAAGTCGAGAACTAAGCGTTCTTCAGCAGCACCTCCCCCCATCATCTTCCAGTACGTCTCTTCAAAGGTAAGTCAGTGCAAGATTTTGAACCAACAAAGCTTTTGCTCTGGGGACAACCTGGACCAAAGCAACAAAGGGCTTTCCAAACTGACAGCCTCCAGGGTGCAGCAGGCATGACCTCCACCTTGCAGAGCTGTCACAGTGCTCATGGCATGGGGGGGGGAGTAGAGAAAGAGGGGACAATCTCCTGTCACCATAACCACTTTAATAAGCTTAAGTGGTCATGGTCACCAGAGTGTCCACTTTAATGTCACTCGGAGCTTGTTTATTGTTCTGTTGGTGCCAATTATTTATATACCACCCCTGATATTTGCATTATTGGAGACGTTGATTAAGATATGTAGTAATAAAACACTTTGACAGTCAAATGATATCCCTAAGGCTGGGGTCAGACCAGCGCACTTTTAACGTGCGTTCTGGCGCACATAATTACGGCCGCACTAGCAGCAGATGACGGGCAATGACGGCCAATATACGATGTACGGCCGCACAAAAGTCCTGCCGTGCAACGCAAGTGGAATTTGAACGCATTTTTCTGAGAACGCTGAACCGCTAGTACTGACGTACTGAGTGCGCAGCTGCGGCATAGCGGCGTGTTTGCGTGATTAGGAGATGTCAGACGCTGCTAATGTCCAGCCTACATAACGTCCAGACGCAAAAAGAGTTTTATTGACGATCAGTACAAAATCACGCCCGAAAATGCGCGTCGTCTGACCGTTTTTGCGCATTCCGTGAAAAAATACGTCAATGCGTTCGGACGCACTTTTTCACGTTCGCGGGGAAAAATGCTTTCGTCTGACCCTAGCCTGAAGAGGTTTTGAAGTCCCGAAGCAGGCATGCAGTTGAAAGCGGTAGGAGAAGGATGAGCTACAAGGACATCTAACCTGAAAGAGGCAGATAGGGCAATTTCCACTCCAGATAAGCCTTTATTACTATGGGGGTTATTCAGAGAGAGGTGAAAACCAGGAGAATGGCAGGAGAAGAGAAAAATCTAGACCAAATAGCTGATTTGAAAAGTGAGATAAATGGGAGGATTTTTCTGGTTTGGTTATTTTGACCTAGAATTTTCACTTCTCCAGCCATTCTCCTGGTTTTCACCTCTCTCTGAATAACCCTGTATGAGATTACTGCTGGTATTCTACATTAAAAACACTAATGGAAACAGTCACTGTTAGTGGAACACACTGTGTCCAATGTTCAAGGAACTCCACCGAGTGTTACCGTAAAACTGTGGCAAGATCCCGCAAGTATGAGGAGACACAGAGGAACTGTATGACCTCATTTCCCGTACAGAAGGTGAATGAGGAGGCATAGGGTCTTGTTCCTCTTCTTCACAGGAGAGATTGGAGTCGATAGAGTTTTATTTAATTCCGTAATGTGAATTAAGATTTGCAAAATCCCTATTCCAAAACCTTGTTTTAGTTGGGGGTTTTTTGTTTTGTTTTTTGCTTTTTATTTTTTGGGACCATCTTGCTAAAATAACAAGTAACGACGTGTCTTTAACTTAAAAGCTCTCATTATCCTCACACCAGGCACTTGGAAAATTACCCCAGGATATGTATATGTGTAAATATAATAATATATATGTGTGTGTGTGTAAACACAACCAACAAGTAGGGCACTCACCACTTTGACGTATATTCAGCATGTCTTTACCCAACATGAATTCTCTGTAAGGGCTATTCAGAGAGAGGTGAAAACCTTGAGAATTCTATAACCGTGGAGATACAGGTTTGAATCCCGGCCAGAGCACCTCTCCAGTAAGTGTCCTTGGGCAAGGCACCTAATGGTACATACTCGCCTACCACAATATTAGCTGTGGAGTCCAGTGGAAACATCTCTGTCCTTCGAAGGTGGAGAAGAAAGTCAAACCCCATACAGCACATCCCTCCAATACAACTGTGAAGAAGTCTCGACTTTACGAGAAGTGGGTTCAACCTAACCACCAGGATGCTGATCTACAATCATGAGAAGACGACTCGATCTCAGTCAGAAGATGCCACCAGCGAGTGTCCTTGGGCAAGACTCCTAACGATATGGATGCACCGACCTCACCATATACTTGTACATCTCATAGATTGCAAGTTCCCTTGGGAACAGGGACCCCCAGAATCAGGTCATCGTCCATGTGTGTTATTCCAATGTATCAACTCCTTGTACAGTGATCTTGTAAAGCGCTGCGGAATATGTGGCGCTATATAAATAAAGATAATAATCCAACTCGCTGATCCTTAGTAATGTAATTTGGAGGATAAAATTTTATTTCCTTGGTCTCATCAATTCCTTTTTGTCCTCTTGGTGACAAAAGAATAGTAAGGGGTTATTCACAAAGCACCGAAATCTCCAGTGCTTTCTTTTTTTTATTATTTTTTTAATAATTTTGTTTTAGGAAATAGTCATCAATACAACAAACAGTAAAAAACGGCGGCCTCGCTCAGCCAATCTCGGTGCTTTCTAGTTCGGCGCACTTCGGCGATTCCATTTCGCCGACCCTGCCGTGAATTCAGTATTCTCTGTGGGGTCCCCGAAGTGCGCCGAAGGTGGAGTCGCCATAGACCGCCGAACTGCAGAAAAAAAAGGACGGAACTCTGCTATTCTTCTAATAGGTGTTTAAACCAGTGGAAAGTGCATTAAAATGTGTAATAAAAAAGTTCCTTTAAAAAAATAATAAAAGGTCTGTTACAGAATAAAGAATAATCACCTGTAAAAAAAAAAATTGGGAATCAAAAATTTTGTCTAAAAAAATATTAAAAAATACAAAAAGGTGTTCCAAAAAATAAATAAATAGAAAAAAAAAGATGGTTTGTTGAAAATGAAAAGAATAAACTGTTGGATAAAAAAAATAGATAAAAATGATAAAAAAAATTATATTGAATCCTTTGGGACCTGTCTAACTGAATCACCGAAAATCAGGTCATTTCACTGACATTTCAGCGTTCTCTGAATAGGTTAGGCTAGGGTCAGACGAACACATTTTTCACGTCATCCGTGAAAAAGTGCGTTTGAACTGATGGAGGTATTTTTTCACGGAATACGCGATAGCGGTCATACGATGCGCATTTTCGTCCGTGATTTTGTACGGATCATCAATAAAACCCTTTTTGCGTCTGGACGTTATGTTGGCCGGACATTAGCAGCGTCTGACGTCTCCTAATCACGCACACACACGCCGCTAGCGGACGCAGCGCACTCTGTACGTCAGTACTAGCGGTATAACATTCTCAAAAAAATGCATTTGTTTGACGCTTGCGTTGCGCGGCCACTCTTTCGTGCGGCCGTACTTCGTATATTGCCCGTCATTTGCTGCTACTGCAGCCGTGATAAAGTGCGGCTGCACGCGCGTTCGCACTGCGTTCGTCTGACCCTAGCCTTAACCATTACTTCTCTATAGGACAATTTCATTGCCGCCGCAGATTGTCGATTTGCGGTGATCTACGGTGAACTGCACCATATTTCACTGTCAATTCACCAGTATTTTGCGAATTGACAGATTAGTGAATAGACGAACTGCCACGAAATTGCACCTTACGGTGCCCTTCAGTGGCAAGTTCAGTCCTTTCTGAATAACCGCTAAAGAATATAGGGGTTATTCAGAGAGCACTGAAATGTCACAACGGGAATTCAGCTTTCACCGCAGGGTCCCCAGAGCGCAGCGAACGGACCAAACCCCCACCCCCTGCAAAACTGCCTACAATCTGTCGAAAAACACCACTGATACGATCCGAAATATCGGACCACCGCAAAATATCGAAACCACCGCAAAAACCCGCCGAACACATCCGAAAAAAAGCCATAGATACGCCGCACACATCCTCGACCAGCTGCCGCAAAAAGCCGACAAGCCGACGAACGGGGTAAAAAAAAACAAAAAAAAAAACTATTGAAAGTTTCAAAATTGAAACGCTGTTTATAAAAAAAAAAGCTACCGGACGAAAATGTCTGGAATTTACATATAAGGTCTCTTAGGCTCCACAATCATGCGCATCCACTTGGGGACTGAGCAAACGTTTAGGTCATTGAACTTTAGGGCACTGCTTCTCTGATGAAGTCTCGTTTCTGTTGGGGTGAAACGCATTGTTGTTTGTTTTTATTGTCATCATTTTGAAGGCCTGAAGCAACTCAGGGCCCTTAAGTTGCCCCTGATGCCAGGACGCAAGGAGCATTTTTTAGGTGAGCAGGGGCTTAGCGCATGTAGGAGTTAGAGCGGGAATTTTAGGGGCGGGGTTTCCAGGAGGGTATAAAAAGGCGCGGCGTGCTCTGTGGCTCTGCGCGCCTTTTTCTCCTGAGGTAAACTCGCGAAGGAAATCCCCACCCTCCCTCTCTTTATTTTTGGTTTATATAGGGGGTTTTGGGTTGGGTTTTAGGATTTTAATTTTTCCCCTTTGTCACAGCGGGGGCTTGTAGGCAGTGCTGAGGTAGGGTTCCTTGATTTAAGGTGGTATTTGGTGGATTAGATGTATGGGAGATGGGAGCAGAGTTAAGTTGGTTTGGTTTAGGTGAGGTATGGTGGAGTTCCCTGTCAGCACTGTCTATTATTGCTTATTGTTATATGTTATTTTACATTTGGTGGGGTTTTTATAGCTGTGGCCGATAATAAATATATATCATTCCACTGTACAGTATTTGTGTTTTTATTGTGTTGTGTTAATTTATCTTATTGTGTACGACCGGACATCAGTGGGCGACTTATAGCTTTCACAATTAAACAGTATTTTGGATCATCAGTATTTCTGTTACCCAGTGGATTTTCCCATGTTTCCTTGATGTGTTTAACCTCCCTGACGGTTTTCCCGAGTGTGTGTCGGGGTTAAATTTCACCGCTGAGAGCGGTAACCCCGAGACACACTCGGCTGTATACATCACCTCTCCCTGCGCTCCCTCGATGATCTCTGCAGTCTCCCCCGGCGATCGCGACCTCATACTTCCTGGATTCCTTCTCACGAGGAGGAAACCAGGAAGTAATGCGGTCGCGATCGCCGGAGGAGGCAGCTGGGGACATCGAGGGAGCGCAGGGACAGGTGATGTATCCAGCAGCATCCAGAGTGTTTTTTCGGGGTTACCGCTTCCAACATAGGAATTTAACACCAAGTCACAATCGGGATACCGCTAAGGGGGGCAAAAAAAAAAAATGACCGCTTTCATCCAAGAAATTTCACAATAAATAGACCGCCAGGGAGGTTAAGTCTGTTTTGTAAAATAGATTTTATTGACACGTCTAAACCCTCTGTTTCATTATCAGGAGTGAGGTGCATCAATGCGGCTTCTCTGAGAGTAGACGATGGAACAAGTACTCACACCACACAGCGCGAGAGAAGAGGAAAAACACATATTTTTCTAAACAAAGCAGGATGTGCAGATCTGACCAAACTGCACTCGTGGGATTTCAGTTTTGAGGCAAGTTACCAAAAGTGACTAATCAACCCTTTTTTAATAATTTACAATAGTCTGTGCAGAAAACTACACAGCCTGGCCAAAAGCAAGTCACGCAATATTTGGTGGACCCCCTTTTGCTGTGATTGCGGCACGCATTCCCCGCGGCACCGTGTCTATAAGCTCATGCAATGTCACAGCATTTATTGGCGTCCAGAGTGGCAGTAATTTGTGGTCAAGATCTTGTATTGATGATGGGAGAGTCGCGGCGCTGCGTAAAGTCTTCTCCAGCACATTATCCCAAAGATTCCCAATGGGGTTAAGGTCTGGACTGTGCGGTGGCCAATCCATGTGTGAAAATGATGTCTCATGCTCCCTCAACCACTCTTGCACAATTTGAACCATAAGAGATGTTCAAATTGTCACTCTTTATGTTACCTATACATAAATTTATCTGATGCTTTTGATATAGGTGATAGTTTTTAAGCTTCTCCATTCTCTTTAACCACTGAGCGGAGATGGACTTCAGAAACGGCAAGACGCAATCAACATGGCGCCCGCTATCGTACTTTCCGCATTCCAGTAAGAAACGCTTGGAGTATGGCGCATGTCCAAGATGGCGGAGGCGTTCACCACCCTTCTGCGTTTCACTGAGAGACGTAGAGGACCAGCGCCAGTCAAAGATGGCAAACGGAGCATCAGAGGGAGGCCTGAAACTCACACCAAGGATAATTATTGGTTGGGAATGAAACTATCTAATTGTTTAATACTTTGGGGGGACATATATATATAGGGAATGCAGGACATTTAAGAAAGAGATACCAGCTGAAGAAGCCATGTTTTTTATTTAGCGAAACACATTCTGCTTTATACCAATATTGAGCTAATAAATCTTATTTTTAATATTATTTTGTCTGTTACCTGCTGTCAATCTGGGGGGAAAAAACCCTCTGGTTCCTGATATCTGGAGGAGGAGACTTATAACCCTAGACATGTATAAAAGATATATGCTTTTTATTGTTTCTTTTGAGGGCATATGAAGACTAGGGATGGGCTGTTCGGGTTCGGACGGTTCGGAGTTCGGCCCGAACTTTGGCAGTTCGAAAGATCGCGAACTTCGAACTTTTTGGGTGTGTTCGGTTCGAGTTCGAAAAAAAAAAAAGAAATTTTGAAAAAAGTATAGAAAATGTTTAAAAAAATACTAAAAAATCTAGAAATAAAGAGACTCTTTACTGCAGAATATTATAAGCAATGGTTTATTAGATATTGAATTAAAAACTAATGTGTACGTGGAAAGATTATCAACTCTAAATGACCTCTGTTCACAAACGGGCATAACACCAGGTGTTTATAGGCTGGGGTCAGACCAGCGCACTTTTAACGTGCGTTCTGGCGCACATAATTACGGCCGCACTAGCAGCAGATGCCAGGCAATGATGGCCAATATACGATGTACGGCCGCACAAAAGTCCGGCCGTGCAACTCAAGTGGAATTTTTCTGAGAACGCTGAACTGCTAGTACTGACGTACTGAGTGCGCAGCTGCGGCATAGCGGCGTGTGTGCGAGATTAAGAGATGTCAGACACTGCTAATGTCAAGCCAACATAACGTCCAGACGCAAAAAGAGTTTTATTGATGATCCGTACAAAATCACGCCCGAAAATGCTCGTCGTCTGACCGTTTTTGCGCATTCCGTGAAAAAATACGTCAATGCGTTCGGACGCACTTTTTCACGTTCGCGGGGAAAAATGCTTTCGTCTGACCCTAGCCTTAGTCTGGTAATCAATTTGATACATTGTACACTATACTTAGGGGGTGGGGTGGTGTCTGGTTCTGATTGAGATTTGAGAATTAATTTCCCTCCTAACACATACTAATATGCTGCATTTAACTGGTGTTTGAAAAAAATTCAAAATAACATCTAAAGCAATGTTATTTTTCACCTCGGGATTAAACATTCACAGGATTATTCAGAGAGCGGTGAAAAGCAGGAGAATAACTGGAGAAGTGAAAATTCTAGGTCAAAATAGCCGAACCAGAAACATTCTCCCATTTATCTCACTTTCCAAATCGGCTATTTGGTCTAGATTGTTCTCTTCTCCTGCCAGTTCTCCTGGCTTTCACCTCTCTCTCAGGGTTGTTCAGAGAAAGGTGAAAACCAGGAGAATGGCAGGAAAAGAGAACAATCTGGACCAAATAGCCGATTTGGAAAGTGAGATAAGGCTAGGGTCAGACTAACCCATTTTTCGCAGCGACCGTCACAAAGTGCGTCCGAACGCATTGCCGTATTTTTTCACGGAATGCACGAAAACGGTTATACGATGCGCATTTTTGTGCGTGATTTTTTACGGATCTAAACCAGGAAACTTTGGGTGTCTGGACGTTATGTTGGCCGGACATGAGCAGGGTCTGACATCTCCAAATCACGCACACACGCCGCTAGTGGACGTCCGTACTAGCGGTTCTGCGTTCTCGAAAAAATGCGTTCATTTTCCACTTGCGTTGCGCAGCCGGACTTTCGTGCGACCGTACTTCGTATATTGGCCGTCATTTGCTGCTAGTGCGGCCGTGATTAAGTGCGCCTAAACTCACGTTAAAAATTCGCTAGTCTGACCCTAGCCTAAATGGGAGAATTTTTCTGGTTTGGCTATTTTGACCTAGAATTTTCAATTCTCCAGTCATTCTCCTGCTCTTCATCGCTCTCTGAATAACCCTGACAGGGTTATTCAGAGAAAGGTGAAACTCAGGAGAATGACTGAAGACAAAATTCTAGGTCAAAATAGCCAAACCAGAAAAATTCTCCCATTTATCTCACTTTCCAAATCGGCTATTTGGTCTAGAATTTTCCATTCTCCAGTCATTCTCCTGCTTTTCACCGCCAAAAAAATCAGTAAACTTTTTCTGCGTGTACGAAAATGTCTCCTCTTTTCATACAGGCTGCCGCCCCAAGCAGTTGTTTATGGATGATTCAGGCTAGGGTCAGACGAACGCATTTTTCACATGCGTTTAGGCTAGGGTCAGACGAGCGCAGTGCGAACGCGCTTGCAGGCGCACTTAATCACGGCCGTAGTAGCAGCAAGTGCCAGGCAATGACGGCCAATATACGAAGTACGGTCGCACAAAAGTCCGGCTGCGCAACGCAAGTGGAAAACGAACGCATTTTGTCGAGAACGTAAAACCTCTAGTACGGTTGTACAGAGTGCGCTGCGTCCGCTAGAGGCGTGTGTGCGTGAATTGGAGACGTCAGACACTGCTAATGTCCGGCCAACATAACGTCCAGATGCACAAAGTGTTTTATTGATGATCCGTACAAAATCACGGATGCAAATGCGCATCGTATGACCGCTATCGCGTACTCCGTGAAAAAATACGTCCATTCGTTCGAACGCACTTTTTCACAGACAACGCGAAAATGCGTTCGTCTGACCCTAGCCTAAGCCGCACGAAATCACGGCCGTGCTAGCAGCAAATGACGTCCAATGCCGGGGAACATACGACGAACGGCCGCACGAAAGTTCGTCCGTGCAACGCAAGTGGCCAACGAACGCATTTTTTCGAGAACGTCAAACCGCTACTACTGACGTACAGAGTGCGCTGCGGCCGCATAGCGGCGTGTTTGCGTGATTGGGAGACGTCAGACGCTGCACACGTCCGGCCAACATAACGTCCAGATGCAAAAAGTGTTTTATTGATGATCCGTACAAAATCACGGACGAAAAGGCGCATCGTATGACCGCTATCGCGTATTCCGTGAAAAAATACGTACGTTCGTTCGAACGCACTTTTTCACGGACAACGTGAAAAATGCGTTCGTCTGACCCTAGCCTAAAGGAAAAGCATTTACCATCATTTGAAATGTCATTTTTTTGGTTTTTACATATTTCTATACATCCTAGAAATCCGCCACTTCACGGGCAGGTTATGGGGACCTCCTAGGCACAATAGTTGAAGGAATTTTTCATTTTTATTTTTAACCCTTATTTCATGGAAAACTCACTGTCCCTTTAAAAACGTTTTTTTTTTAACTTTTTGTCCTTGTTTCCTGTCCCCCAGGGCACTATCCGGACCCCCATACACCTTTTATGGCAAATATCTAGCATATATGCCCTCTTGGAGGGCACTCTAAAAACCAAATTTTCAGCCCCATTGACTTGTATTGAGTTCGAGTTCGGGTACGGATCCGAACATTTGGAAAGTTCGGGTTCGGCTCCGAACCGAACTCGGGGAGTGTTCGGCTCATCCCTAATGAAGACCCAGGACACACCATTCAAGGAGAATATTTGAAAGATATCCTGTAGTCCTGTATGACTGTTTATGCTTTTTTCCATCACCACCTTTTTTTGACAGAGAGGAGAGCGCTGTCCTATGGATATTCCGTTTCACGGTTGGCCTGAGGTGTTGGGGAGATCACCTTTCTGGATTAATACAGCGACCTCACACCCTGTTCCATCACCACTTGTGAGCGAAACGAATCAGCATATATTTGTATAAAAGAGATTTTGCCTGCAGCAGAGAAAAAAAGACTTTGTTATAGTAATTACAACCTCTATTGTCAAATAATTCTAAATATGCTATGGAACTTGTTGGCGCTTTATACATACTTCTAATAAGGATCATCAGGGAAGAACAAATTAATTGTTGGAAAAACCTGCTCATTCAGTATATTCAGGGAGTCAGCCGAGCACATTTTTTTCTGAAACATATTAATCACTGCAGTAATTATCCAGTTGAAGGCATTTGTTTAGTTAAAGCCAGACGGTGACTTCTTTTTGGCCAGGCAGTGCATGAGTCTGTTTTCTTATGTACCTTACGTTCACAAATTTCTTTAGAGAATTAACATATCCTCTTTTTTTTTTTTTACACCTGCCCAATAAATACCTGTGTTGGGAGGACTTTATTGCATTGTTATTCAGAAAGACACAGATTTGAAAGACTACTGACTGCACCTATGGCTGGTGTGCCCTGGGCTTTTATGGAAAAAGCATCTGCATAGGAATCCGTGAGATAAAGGGCTTCTGCAGCAGCCTTACATATTTGGGGTATGTTTTTGTGTTCAGTAGCTATAAAGACACATTTACTCTTAAGCTCACTGCTGACTGCACAGTTTATGTTTCCATGTAAATTGATACATTCTTACAGGGTTCAGACGCAGCATAAATATCCACATGGTGGTTCTCAATACATCTTTGTAAAGGATGGGCAAACATATACAATTATTAGCTGCGTGGGTTATACAGGGTTATTCAAAGAGCATCGATCTGGCCCCGAAATGTAACCGGACACTGAAATTCAGCTAATGGTGCCATTTCGGGGCCATTCGGCTATTCAGAGAGCAGGCAGTTCGCCAAATTCTGACGAATTGCCTGCACGTTCGGTGCCTGTTCGGCGGCATTGAAATCCCCCATAGAGAAGCAATGGTTAATGTATTCAGAGACACTGAACAGCAGGTTAAACGTTGCCGAAAATGCCCTGCTGTTCAGTGGTTTCATTCGACAGGTTTATTCAGGAGAATCCCATAGGCTTCAATGTTAAAAATATTGCTGTTTTAATCCAATATCTAATAAACCGGTTATTATTTTATTCTGCTGTAAAAAGCCTCTTTATTTTTAGATTATTTTTTTTTTTAGGATCTTTTAGGCATTTTATGGGATTTTTTTTGTCAATTTTTTTTTTTTTCATTTTTCTGTAACCGACCTTTTTTATTATCATTCATTGGATCTTATATGTAAATTCCAGACATTTTCGTTCAGTAGTTTTTCTGCAAGCAGCGTTTAAAATTTCAACCTTTCAAGCAAACTGTTTTTGTTGTTTCTTCACTCCGTTCGTCTGCTTGTTGGCTTTTTCCGGCGGCTGCTCTGCGCTGTGATCGACGGCTGCTCGGATTTTGCCAGCGTATTCGGCTTGGTTTTCGTAGCGTGTTCGGTGAGTGTTCGGTGATTGTTCTGCAGGTTTGCGGCGAGTATTCCCTGCACTACGGGGGCCCTGCGGTTCTTGCTGAATACACCGCAGGGTCGGCGAACTAGGAATCGCCGGCTCGCCCCGAAGTGCAGGGAACGAAAAGTCACCGAACGTGCGGTGACTTTTCGGATCTCTTTGAATAACCCTGATAATCTCAATGTATCCTTCCTGGTAAAATACTTTATAAAAAATAAATAAAATATAGAGGAAGAAAGATGGCAACAGAAAAAGAAGCTACTAGACCCAGGGGTCAGCAACTTTGACTCCCTGGTGTTTTAGGCACTACATCTCCCACGATGCTCAGTTACCCATTAGGCTGTCTGAGCCACATGGGAAATGTAGTTCCCAAAACCTCAGGAAGTCAGGATTGCTGACGCTTGACCTAGACTAATCTTAACCCCCTCTGCCACCTCCTCGGCACTGAATACAATGAAAACCTTCCCACCCAATGTCGTGAAGAAGGAAGATAAAGATTACAGGGCTCAGGCTGCAGAAAAAAAATAGCTTCAGTTGCTAAAATACTGCTTTTACCAAACTGGGTTTATCAAGATTTACTGCAATAAAACACACACAATACAACTCTAAGGCTAGGGTCAGACGAGCGTGATTTCTACGGACTGTACGTCCGTGCACACGGACGTACGTCAGTACGGAAGACACAGCAGTGGTCACACAGTCCGTTTATCACTGACGTATATTTTGACGGATGTAGGAGAAAATAAAATAAAAGACAAAACCATTTTGTCCGTGAAAAATGCTGGACGTATAAATGCAGTCCGTCTGACCACGTTCCATCACTCACACACAAAGCTATGCGGACGTTGCGGACGCAGCGCACTTTGTGCGGCCGTTCTATGGGGTTGTACGTTCTTGCCTGCCTTGCGGCCGTTGTGCGTCCGCAGTTCAGTGCGGACGTACTTCGTGTTATGGGCTCCGATGGGCTTTCTGTCCTGCTATCACGGACGTACTTTTAGGTGCCATCATGGACGTGAACACTACGCTCGTCTGACACCAGCCTAACAGGCCAGGTTTGCAGATATCTGAAGCACTGCACAGGTGCTGCTCAGTGATTGTAGGATTCAGTCTGCGTTTTCCCAAGATAGCCTGTTACTGGGTTGGGAATCACTGCTTGGAGGCTGAGGATATTCTTTGAAGGCACCATCCAGGAGGCGTTTATAGAATACATTTTGACCCCTCAACATCAGATCATTTTATCAGATCAGATCAACAGAATTGTCGGCGACAGCAGCTGCACTCAGGCGCAGACTGGCAACCCTTGGTCCATTGGCAATAGGAGATCATGGGACCCCACATTGTGTCTGTCCATATGCAAGTCGCACTCACATACAAGCACTGGCTATATGTACATTGTTGAGAACCCCGCAACTTTAAAAGGCGTTTAAAAACACTTGTGCATGAAAATGCCTGGAAATAATGTATAAGGTCCTACGAATAACAATATAAGGTCTGTTACGGAATTTTAAAAAAAACGCCATGAAAGAAAAAACGGAATCAAAAGTTTTACAGAAAAGAAAACCGAAAAATGCCTAAAAAGTTGTAGAAAAAAAATAAACAAAGCCTTTTTGCTGCAAATGAAAATAATAAATGGTTGAATTTAAGAAAAAAGTGGAATTCTTTTTACATTGAAGCCTATGGGATTCGCCTGATTAAACCTGCCGAATGAAACCACCGTACAGCAGGGCATTTCAGTGACATTTCACTGCTGTTTGACGTTCTCTGAATAGATTAACCATTGCTTCTCTATGTGATTTCACTGTATTTCGCTGGCAATTCCCTATTATTTGCCAGCTTTTTGAATAGCCGAGCAGCCACGAAATTGCACTGTACGGGGAAATTCGGTGGCCAGTTCGGAGCTCTCTGATTAACCCCTTCGGTGAGGGTAAATAGAGAACGAGAAGTAGCGGGGTGCATGTGGGCTGGATGGGAAGATGGCGTAAGAAATGAACAGTGGGGGGGGGCAGAGGAAAGTCGTTGTTTTCCTTTAGACGCGTATAATTACAATAACAAATGAGTAGAGGTCACCGCAGCCCCGTACGCACAATGAAGCGGTTTACCCATCAGCCGTCCTTTGTTATCTGTGAGCGGTTTATTAAATGAGGCAGAAAACGACTAATTTTCGAAAAGATGACAAACACTTCCTAATTTAATAGTGTGCAATACACTCAAATATTTAGCTGTGCATTAGCACCGGACTCCGCGGAACGAGATGACGTTTCCATTAGTTAAAAGCTTCCAAATATCGACTCGATTTCACGGAACGACGAGCAGCCATAATTGATGTTCAACACGCAGCTATGTTTAACGTCGCAAATGTATCAGCAAACAGAACGGACGACACACAGAATCATCCATTCGCAGCGGCTGTTTTTTTTTTTTTTTACGGCTGTGGCTGTTTACAGATAATTGCCCTCCCAGGGATCTGATAGGATCCTTAAAATCTTATATAAATAGTCTGATTAGGTTCAGGAAGGAGCGATTAGCCAGTCAGTCACTTACGCTGAGTGTGCTTTCTTCACTTACGGATCTGATATGATTAGAGTCTAATTGTTTAATGATTTTATGGCTGGTGTTATTACAGTCAATGGACACCTGTCCTTTATATTCTTTTTCTTTTTTTAAAAATTTACCAAAATAAGCAAAAGAAACGTGTAGTTCAGAGTCCTGACACGGTTATTCAGGACAGATAAATGTAATATCGCTTGTTTATTGCCACGAGCAATTTGTAAATATATATATATTCTGCTATTTTAAGTAATATTTTAAGACGCGGAACACTGGTGGTGGAAGAATTCTACAATATTTTGAATTCAACACTAAGGGGGTTATTCAGAGAGCACCGAAATGTCGCCAACATTTCGGTGCTCTCTCGTTCCCCGCACTTTCCCGCACTTCGGGAAATCAAATTTCCCCACCCTGCGGTGAACGCAGCATTCACTGCAGGGAAAACCCGCCGGAACTGCCAGAAAAAGCCGCCGAGCCGCCGGAAAAAGCCGACAAGCTGACACATGGGGTTAAACAAAAAAAACAATACTCTTGAAAGCGTCAAGATTGAAACACTGTTTAGAAAAAAAACTACTGAACAAAAATGTCTGGAATTTACATATAAGATCCTATGAATGATAATAAAAGGGTCTGTTACAGAAAAAAGAAAAACGACTTTTAAAAACAAAAAGGAAAAAAAATTTGGACGAAAAACTCCTGAGAGATGCCTAAAAGATCCATAAAAGAATCAATAAATTGAGAGACTTTGCTGCAGATTAAAATAATAAACCATTTATAAAGATATTGAATAAAAACGGGAATATTTGTAACATTAAAGCCTATGGGAACACCGAACGGCAGGGCATTTCGGCAACTTTTCTCTGCTGTTCGGTGTCTCTGAATAGACGAAGCATTGCTTCTCTATGGGGGATTTTACTGCCCTCGAACAGGCACTGTACGTGCAGGCAATTCGCCAAAATTTGGCGAACTGCCTGCTCTCTGAATAGCCGAATGGCATCGTACATTGAATTTCAGTGTCCGGTTACATTTCGGGGCCAGATTGACTCTCTTTGAATAACCCTGTAAATAATTGGGTAGACACTGCTGAAAGCCTCTGCCCAATTATCTTTAACTCTAAGTCCCTGAAGTGTTTCTGCACAATTTTTGCTCTTGTGCTACTTGTGTCGCGTTGAAACCACAAATTTTGCAGCGCTAGGGTCCGCTACCGGACTTGTGCACTTTTTACTCCTCAACTTCACCCAGCGATATATCTCCAGATCGGGGGAACTGGGGGGGGGGGTACTCCTCACACCCTGACCACTTTAAAACAATAAAGCGGTCAGGATGAGGAGCGTGTCCCTTTAATGACATCACGTGACAGTAATCACAGCCAGTATTACACAATGCGGTGCATTCTGTGGGTCTTCCATCCAGCTGTTCTGGGGACTGCATCTCTTTAGGAGGAGGACGGTCTGATAACATGATAATAACCTTAAAATTATAGTATAGATGGTTATCTTCAAAACACACTCTGTGTCAAAGTTCTAAGAGCGGAATAGTCAGCAAGAAACATTCCATTGGATTTCACGGTGATTGTTCCACTCCTTTGAGCTTTGATCCATAGTTTGGTTTTATGAAATCATTGATTTCCATAGTGTTACAATACGTATTTATGTTCAAATGACCAAAACCTGCCGAACACTGTATTTACTGGAAATGTGTTGGATTGCAAATTACAACAGACCATGGAAGAGCCAGTGAACCTCTGCACACATTCTGTCCATATAGGTACCTCTGCACACATTCTGTCCATATAGGAACCTCTGCACACATTCTGTCCACATAGGAACCTCATAGGAACCTATTCTGTCCATATAGGAACCTCTGCACACATTCTGTCCACATAGGAACCTCATAGGAACCTATTCTGTCCATATAGGAACCTCTGCACACATTCTGTCCACATAGGAACCTCATTGGAACCTATTCTGTCCATATAGGAACCTATTCTGTCCATATAGGAACCTCTGCACACATTCTGTCCACATAGGAAGATCATACCTGCTTTCAACCAATTGTCTTCTATAGTGTAGCACAACCTGCTTAAAGGAACACGCTAATAAAAAAAAAATACACCCCCCCCCTTTTTCACTCTTAAATGACAGTGTCTGCTCAATTATTTTTCTTTATTTTATTTAACCCCTTCGCTGCTGAGCCATTTCACCGCTGTGTACTGAGCTCATCTTTACCGGTTTCGCTCATCATGTTTAAGTGCGATTTTAAGTCACACAGGGTTATTCAGAGAGCGTGAAAAGCAGGAGAATTGACTGGAGAATGAAAAATTCTAGGTCAAAATAGCCAAACCAGAAAAATTCTCCCTTTCTTCTCACTTTCCAAATCGGCTATTTTGACCTAGAATTTTTCATTCTCCAGTTATTCTTCTGCTTTTCACGCTCTCTGAATAACCCTGACATTTTATTATACCACCCAGACAAATTATATATCGTTCTTTCCGTCAGACTCGGCAGATTCATAATACATCATTATTATATGTATACGTCATGTCCTGCCTAAATATTATAACAAAAAATGCAATAAAATTTGAACGTTCTGTGACTTTTCGTTCCCTGCACTTCGGGGCGATTCAGCGATCTTATTTCGCCGACCCTGAAGTGTATTCAGCAAGTACCGTAGGGCACCGTAGTGCAGGGAAAAGCTGCCACAAACCTGACGAACACTCGCTGCAAACCCGCCGAGCACTCACCGAAACCCGCAGCTGGATTAACATCGTCGAACACGCTGGAAAAACCCGAGCAGCCGCCGATCACAGCGGCAAAAAAACTACTGAACGAAAATGTCTGGAATTTACTCATCTATTTATTTTATTTATAAAGGATTTTACCAGGAAGGATACATTGAGATTTCTCTCGTTTTCAAGTATGTCCTGGGTTCAAGAACATTGAATTGTTACAGTTACAGAAATACAAAGTAATACAATGCAAGATATTAAAAAGAAAAAAAATATATATATACAGATTAACAGAAACTAAATATGTAGGAAATAGTCATTATGTTACATGTTTACAGGTGCATTCTGTATTGAGGTATGTTAGTAAGGAGCTCTTGAGTGACTTTAGACTGGGGAAGATTTGATGGTGTCTGGGAGGTTATTCCATAATTGTGGTGCTCTGTAGGAAAATGAGGATCGAGCCACTTTCTTTTTGTATTGTGGTATAGCAAGTAAGGTGCTGGTCCTGGATCGGAGGTTATAGGATGAGGGAGCTGCTGGGGGAAACAGTCTATTCAGGTAGGGTGGCAGTTTCCCAGAAAAGCTCTCAAACACCAGGTTGGAAAGGTGAAGGGTGCGTTTAGACTCCAGCGATGGCCAGTTTAGCTCTTTTAACATGTCACAATGGTGGGTCATGTAGTTACATTGTAATGCAAAGCGGCAGAATGAGTTATACAATGTAGTAAGTTTCTGGAGGTGTGTTTGTGGGGCGGCTGCATACACTACATCTCCGTATTCAATAGCCGACATAAGCATTTGTTGTACAATCTGCTTTCTTACCGCGGGGCTCAGGCAGGATTTGTTTCTGTACAGGGCACCTAGTTTGGGGTAAAGTTTAGATGAGTTTTTCAATGTGGGGGCTAAAGGATAGATTAGGGTCCAACCACATACCTAGGTATTTGAGAGAAGTGACTGTGGTCAGCGTGCCATTTGATTTTGTCCCAACACATAAGTGGGGATTTTGCAATTTGTGTAGTTTAGGTTTTGTTCCAAAGAGCATCGTTACAGTTTTGTCATTATTTAAAAAAAGTTTGTTGTTTTTGATCCACTTTTCTACCCCTGTGAATTGTTCTTGCAGCACGGCCTCCAGCTGCCGGAGATTTGGTTTGCTGGTATAGATTACTGTGTCGTCTGCGTACATGTGTACAGTTGAGGCTTTGCAAACGTTGGGCAGATCATTTATGAATATTGTGAATATAAGATTCAATGAATGATAATAAAAAGGGCTGTTACAGAAAAAAGAAAAAACGATGTAGAAAAGTTTGCAAACTTCAAAAAAATGCCTAAAAGATCCTAAAAACTCTGGAAGACTGCAAGGGTGGTACCTATCCATAAATGTGGAGACAATACTTTGGTATCCAACTACCGCCCGATATCACTGCTCCCTGTAATGTCAATTCTGGAAAAATGTGTCTACACTCAATTACGTGATTATTATCAGTATCAGAACTATTTAACCCCAGATCAATCAGGCTTTCGTCCAAACCATTCAACTACAACTGCCCTTTTAAAAGTTTGTAATGATATCCAAGCGGGCATGGAACAAGGAAACCTAACTGGAGCATCTTCCTTGATTTTGCCAAGGCTTTTGACACCGTAGACCATGGCATCCTATTACAAAAACTTAAGAACTCTGGTATTGGTGATAGTACATTAACCTGGTTCCAATCATATGTGTCTGATAGGTCTCAATATGTGTCCATTTCTGACAGCACTTCCCTTCCCCTCCCAGTCACGTGCGGTGTACCCCAAGGCTCGATACTTGGCCCCCTGCTATTCACAATATTCATAAACGATCTGCCCAATGTCTGCAAAGCTTCTACTATACACATGTACGCAGACGACACGGTAATCTATACCAGCAAACCAAATCTCCCACAGCTGGAGGCCGTGCTGCAAGAACAATTCACAGGGGTAGAAAAGTGGATCGCAAATAACAAACTTTTTCTAAATACTGACAAAACTGTTACAATGCTCTTTGGAACAGCACCTAAACTACACAAATTGCAAAATCCCCATCTATGTGTTGGGACAAAATCAAATGGCACACTGACCACAGTCACTTCTCTCAAATACCTAGGTATGTGGTTAGACCCAAATCTATCTTTTGGCCCCCACATCGAAAAACTCTCATCTAAACTCTACCCCAAACTAGGTGCCCTGTACAGAAACAAATCCTGCCTCAGCCCCGCGGTAAGACAGCAGATTGTACAACAAATGCTTATGCCGGCTATTGAATATACGGAGATGTAGTGTATGCAGCCGTCCCGCAAACACACCTCCAGAAACTTACTACATTGTATAACTCATTCTGTCGCTTTGTGCTACAATGTAACTACATGACCCACCACTGTGACATGTTAAAAGAACTAAACTGGCCATCACTGGACTCTAGACACACCCTTCACCTTTCCAACCTGGTGTTATTAGAGGTTTTCTGGGAAGCTGCCACCCTACCTGAATATGCTGCTTCCCCCGGCAGTTCCCTCATCCTATAACCTCAGATCCAGGACCAGCACCTTACTTGCAATACCGTAATACAAAAAGAAAATGGCTCGATCCTCATTTTCCTACAGAGCACCGCAATTATGGAATAACCTCCCAGACACCGTCAAATCTTCCCCCAGTCTAAAGTCCCTTAAGAGCTCCCTATTAGCATACCTCAATACGAAATGCACCTGTAAACATGTAACATAATGACTTTATTTCCTACATATTTATTTTTCTGTTAATCTTTATATTTGGTCTTGTGTTAATATCTTGCATTTTACTATTTTGTATTTCTGTAACCACTCAATGTTCTCGAACCCAGGACATACTTGAAAACGAGAGAAATCTCAATGTATCCTTCCTGGTAAAATCCTTTTATAAATAAAATAAATAAATAAAAATAGACTCTTTACTGCAGAATAAAATAATAAAGGGTTAATTAGATATTGAATTAAAACAGGAATATTTTTAACATTGAAGCCTATGGGAGTCTCCTGAATAAACCTGTCGAATGAAACCACCGAACAGCAGGGCAATTCGACAACTTTTCACTGCTGTTTTGTGTTCTCTGAATAGCCGAAGCATTGCTTCTCTATGGGGATTTCATTGCCCTCTAACAGGCACCGTACGTGCAGGCAATTCGCCAGTATTTTTTATTTTTTTTATTTATAAAAGGATTTTACCAGGAAGGATACATTGAGATTTCTCTCGTTTTCAAGTATGTCCTGGGTTCAAGAACATTGAGTGGTTACAGAAATACAAAATATTATTTGGCAAATTGCCTGCTCTCTGAATAGCAGAATGGCCCTGAAATGTCACTGTATGCTGAATTTCAGTGTCCGGTTACATTTCGGGGCCAGATCGACTCTCTTTGAATACAATTTGAGTACAATTCATTGGTTGGTATTGGGTTGTGTTAATACAGAATTTGTAACAGTCCCACTTTAAATGTGGCAACGTGTGTTTACTTCAACAAAGGCTTTTCTTGGCATTTTGATTACTCAAAAAGTCCTGTTCTGCACCAGTACCGTCATAATATCGTCAACTACAAAGTATCCCCTGAATGGCGATGGAGCAGCAGTGCTTTTAGCTATTAAGCAGCATGTGCCCAGTTAATAATCTCATTAGTGTGCTACTCTTTTTCACAGTATGAACTTCTGCATCCTTCAAAAAGCTCCTTTCATATTATTCTCCAGTCAAAGGCGCACTAAGCTTGAGTGAACGTTTAGCAGGGCATGTATTAGAAAGTAATTCTAGCAGTTTTTAAAGTATGCCCTAATAAATCCACAATTACGTTTACACCTGTGTCAAGACTAAATTCCAACATTTCAGCGCTCTCTCATTCGCCACACTTTGGCTAGTTAAATTCGCCAACCCTGCGGTGAATTCAGCATTCACTGCAGGGTCCTCGAAGCACGGCGAATCGACCTGTCGAACGCATTTTCAAACCACCAAAAAAACACTGAACGCATAGAAAAATTGCTGAAAAACTGACGAACTAATTGAAAAACTGCCGAATCGATCCGAAAAGCCACCAAATGCATCCTCAAACCTTCGCAAAACTGCCGGATCGATCACATAGCCCACCGAAAAATCATCGAATGCATCCAATCATCCGCTGGACAGACCGCCAAATCGATCTGGAAAAAAGCCGACCAGCTGCCGAACAGGGGTAAAAAAAGAAAACACCGCAACTTTTAAAAGATGTTTTCAAAAAAAGTACTGCATGAAAATGCCTGGGAATAATATGTAAGTTCCTATGAATAACAAAAAAGAGGTCTGTTAAAGAAAAAAAAAACTCCATTTAAAAAAAATCTGTAAATTTTTTTGCAGAAATAATCCTGAAAAATGCCTAAAAAAATAATTAAATAAAGAGACATTTTGCTGCAAATTAAAATAATAAATGGTTAAATAAATATTTAAGAAAAATAGGGATTTTTTAACATATACAGGGTAATTCAAAGACAATCGAAAAGCCACTGCACGTTCGGTGACTTTTCGTTCTCTTCAATTCGGTGCGATTTGGCGATCCCATTTAGGCCACCCTGCGGTGTATTCAGCAAGCACCACAGGGCTGCCGTAATGCAGGGAAAAGCTGCCGAAAACCCACCGAAAACTCATCACAAAACGAGGGCGAACGCACACTAAAACCCGCAAAAACATCTGGATTAACCCGCCGACAATGTCGGAAAAACCCGAGCAGGAGCTGATCACACGCAGCTCAGACGCAGGAAAAACCCGACACCGCAGACGAATGCAGTGAATAAATTAAAAAAAACGTACTCTTGAATGTTTGAAAAGTGAAACGCTGTTTGCAAAGAAACTACTGAGCAAAAATGTCTGAAATTTACACATGATCCAATGAATGATAATAAAAAGGGCTGTTACAGAAAAAATAAGTAAAGTTAAAAAATGTTTTAAAAAAATCCAGAAAAATGCTTAAAATATCCTAAAAATCTATAAATAGACGTTTTACTGCAGAATATTATAATAAACGGTTTATTAGATATTGAATTAAAACAGGCTTCAATGTTAAAAATATTCCTATGAGATTCGCCTGAATAAACCTGATGAATGAAACCACCGAATGGCAGGGCATTAGGGGAACCTTTCACTGCTGGTTTGTGTTCTCGGAATAGCCGAAGCATTGCTTCTCTATGGGGATTTCACTGCCCTCGAACAGGCACCGTATGTGCAGGCAATTCGCCAACATTTGGCGTATTGCCTGCTCTCTGGATAGCCGAATGGCCAAGAAAGGTAACCGAACGCTGATTTCGGCGTTCGGTTACCTTTCTCCAGCAATTCGGATCCCTTTGAATAACCCTGTTAGCTTATAATTAAATAATTCCCTCTATAATTCAAAAACAACTTTTACATTTCCTAAAATGCCTCAGACTATGCAACTGTGCTGATACAAAGTAACCTCTCCTGGGAATAGTTAGTCGCCCCAAGGTTGTTACTTAAGGCTAGGGTCAGACGAGCGCAGTGCGAACGCGCGTGCAGGCGCACTTAATCACGGCCGCACTAGCAGCAGATGACAGGCAATGACAGCCAATATACGAAGTACGGTCGCACAAAAGTCCGGCTGCGCAACGCAAGTGGAAAATGAACGCATTTTTTCGAGAACGTGATACCGCTAGTACTGATGTACAGAGTGCGCTGCGTCCGCTAGCGGCGTGTGTGCGTGAATTGGAGACGTCAGACGCTGCTAATGTCCGGCCAACATAACGTCCAGATGCACAAAGTGTTTTATTGATGATCCGTACAAAATCACGGATGCAAATGCGCATCGTATGACCGCTATCGCGTACTCCGTGAAAAAATGCGTCCATTCGTTCGAACGCACTTTTTCACAGACAACGTGAAAATGCGTTCGTCTGACCCTAGCCTCAGGGTCTATTCACAAAGCACCAAAATTTCAGCGCTTTTCACTTCGGTTTACTTCGGCAATTCCATCTCGTCAAAAATTTTGGTGAATTCACTATTTAGTGAATGGTCACTGTAGTGCGCCAAAGATGGAGTCGCTGAAACCTTATGAAAAAGTTGGAGAACTTTGCCGAGGAGCACTGAAAAGCGCAACAAAGCACCAAAGTGGCCTTTGCCAATTCCACTGAATTGAAAAATAAACAAAACACAACAGAAGTCTCCTATTCTCCGAATAGGTGTTTAAACCAATAAAAATGTATTAAAATGTGACTAAATAATTAAAAAGGTACTTTTAAAAAAAGAATAAAAAGGTCTGTTACAAAATTTGTCAACTTTTGCCTATAAAATATAAAATAATACAAAAAGCTGTTCTAAAAAATGGGTTTTTGCTGAAAAAATTAAAAGAATAAATGGTCTTTTAAAAAGAATTGTTAAAAGATATTACTTTTTATACATTGAATCCTATTTGATTCACCTGTTTAAACCTGTCGAACTGAAGCACCGAAAATCAGGGCATTATGCCGACATTTTGGTGCAGTTCGGCATTCTATGAATAGATTAACCATTAATTCTCTATGGAGCAACGTGGCTGCCGCCGAAGATCGCCGAATTGCATTGTATTTCGACATCAATTCACCTGTATTTGGCGAATTCACAGCTTTGTGAATAGACGAACTGCCCAGAAATTGCACTGAACAGTGAAATTCACCGTTCCGTGCAATTCGGTGGCGAGTTCAGGGGTTAGTGACCCTTTAGTAATCGCAAGGGAAAATCTCCATATGAGTATTAGACACTGTTGTCTGTAAATTCACATCTATAATACTCCTGAGAATACAGCAACTCTATGTTCAATGTGAAAATAAAGCATTTCACCATAATTTTATTTCCCCCAACTCCGCTATTTACAGAACACCCTGTTTGGGTATTTTCATGTAGAGGGTTAAAGTGGGGTATACATTCTTTATATCGTAATTAAATATTTAATAATTCATTTTGCTGATGTCTTCTAGAGGTTCTGTACTTGCTGGTGTTTTCTACATGTTCTCCTACTGAATGAGAGTGTCACGTACCTCCTAGATATAATGTCTGATCCCTACAAGCAGACGGGCTATCCTACAATGCCGAACCTTAGAATGGTCAGTAACAGCACCTATTTCCAGGAACAGACAGAACCAGAGGTATACGTGAAAATAGACACCAGGGGTTAATGCCAGGGATGCTCATAAGCCAGATACGAGGATTGCTCGTGAGCCAGACACAAGGGGTTAATAGCAGTTGCGTAGTGAGAGGAGTGCCAGGGGTCGGTTTGCCAGAATAGAACGTCAGTCAGATGCCAGGTGTCATGTGCCAGATCGGGTAGTCAGAGGGGTGCCAGAGGTTGGTTTGGCAGAATAGAACGTCAGCCAGATGCCAGGAGTCGTGTGCCAGATTGGGTAGTCAGAGGGATGCCAGGGGTTAAGAGGCAGGAGAGAAACGTCAGACAAGCCTGAGTCGATAATAGGTATACACAGGTGAATTAAGGAACGAGCACTGAGAGGAGTGAAACCACGTTAGGGCAAGGAACATGTATCAGGCATCTGCCTTTAAACCAGGCAGGCCTCACGACATCACACCGTGCCCAGCCAGAATCCTCAACCCGTGACCGCGAGACCTCTAAGAATATCATTCGGCAGCCGGCCAGAAAGCAGTGAGGAAGGTGTGTTGGACGTGACAGAGACAGCGTTGGACGTGACAGAGTTGATGATTACTCCCATATTAAGTTCCATGCCACACACAGATGTGGTATAGATGAAATATTTCAAGTTGGAATATAGTTACTAGTTAATTCTTTTTCTAACATACATTATATATGAGGTGCAAAATAAGATAAATCTGGCGTTACTGTGAGTTGACACTGTGACACTACCCAACCTGGCAATGGTGTGGGTGTTAGTGTCAGGTTCCATGGTTAGCTCTTCTATCTCGAGCTGATTATCACCATTAATTAAGCTTTGGGATGAGTGATAAGGGTGATAATTGGTCAGATGGTTCTCAGAATAAGTCCCTGCCTTGCTGCCTGTCCAACAACAATGAGGTTGGCCAGATTGGGTTGTTCTCCAAAGTTTCGAAACTGAAAACAAAAAGATATTTGCATTAAAGTTGGAGCATCGCTTCACCCAAAACCTCCTAATTTACGTAATCGTCAAAAAGTATAAAAAAAATGAAACAACAACAACCAAAAAACTGAAAATGTTCTCTCTACTACGAAATGTGAGTTTATCAACGTAAAATGCATTGTCTGTTGTTTATCTACATGTCTATTTTCCAGTTGGTCGGTATGTTACAGGGGTTGAAGAGTGCACGTCCCATGTCGCTCCTCACCGATACAAGGAGGTAAGAGGTTTGGACACCATGGAATGCTCTCCTCAGCCTCCACAGCCCCCAACAAACTAGACTAACAAGGCAAAACGGTCCTAGACCATTTTTGGTTTGGATTGCCAGGTCGGCCATATGTTCCTGGACACACATTACTATTTCTTGCAGAGGGGGAGCACAGGTAAAAAGTGCTTCCCTGCAACGTGCATAATTCATATGCTGCAGGAAGGAAATTAAGGCAGGTCACCTAAGATTCATTTTTTTAATTATTTACCTGCATCGTATGAATTCGACATGCTGCGGGGCTGCACCTTTCATGCACTGCCCATCAGCATGAATAAATTATAGGTATTATTCGGAGAGCATTGAAATTTCACCGAAATCGTGGCGCTCTTTCGTTCGGCGATTCAGCTCGCTGACCCTGCAGTGAATTCAGCATTCAACGCAGGGTCCCCGAAATGCACTGAAGGCATCCGCCGAACGCTGTCGATCAACCTGATGAACCCACCTGCCCACAGCCGAACGCACCGCCAAAAGCAGCCACCGAAAGCTGCTGAACAGACCGTCGAACGCAGCTGAAAATGGTCCATCAGCCGCTGAACGCCACAGAACAGGGGGTAAAAAAAAAGGCAATTATTTTTAAAAGGCGTTTAAAACAACAAAATTGCATGAAAATGCGTGTAAATCATTTTAAAAAGTCCTATAAATAATAATAATAAAAAGGTCTGATACAGAATTTTAAATAAATGTCATTTAAAAAAGTGGGAATCAAAACTTTCACCTAAAAGATGGCTAAAAAAATTCCAATAAATAAATAATATGACTTTTTTGCTGCAAATGAAAAGAATAAATGGCTGAATATTTAAACCAATAATAAAAACGGTATTTTTTTCAGTTGAAACCTATGGGATTGGCCTGTTTAAACCTGTCAAACTGAAACACCGAGGCATTTCGCCAACATTTCAGTGCAGTTCGGCGTTCTCTGAATAGATTAACCATTACTTCTCTGTGGGGAATTTCACTGTCGCCGAATTGCGGCGATCTGAGGTGAATTGCACCCTATTTAACTTGCAATTCTCCAATATTTGGCGAATTGTCAGCTTTCCATTCGGTGGCAATTTCGGCTATTATTGAATAACCCCTTATGTGCGCAGGAAAACATGGCCGATCTGGCAACCCTAGGTCTCTCATCCAATTAAAACCCAGAGCCCTGCATCCAAATCAGAGCCCATCCCCTATAATCAATGTACATGGAAACCTTGTTAAACGAGATCATACCAGTCAAAAAGAAAGGATGGAGATGCTCGTTACTTTGTTGCAACAAAGCTGTCTCTTTGACCTTCGTTGTTGCAGAATTAATCTTGTCTTCTCTGCTAATGGGGATGAGTTATTCAAAAGCTAATGGCACTGCGAGTAACCCAATCAAATATTTACAGTGTCTGTTTGTCCCATAGCTAAATCTATTTTCTCTAATACCCGGAACAATACCCTATTGAAAGCACATGCTTTTGTCAGAGTGTTAGTTTATTGATTTGAAAGGACCCAGGGATATCAGGTAATTGACCAGCGAACCTATAACATTTACATTCAATTAAACAATCAACAGCTCTGTGCATGAGCTATCAGCTCCCCGCAGTTACCCTCCTATCGGGGTCATTAAGGAAAGCAGTTGTCTAAGAAACCACTTGTAGGTTCCTACTCCAGCACTCAGGGCCTGTTTTCAAAAATGACTTAGTCGATTGCCGTGGTGTGATTTGCAAATAATGGAACGCATCCTGTAATGCGGATTCCTTAAACAGCTAGGCAGAGATCTCACGCCAGGCCGTCCATCTGCATGAAATCACTATTTGTCATCCAATTACATTTATTACGGTGAGTTCGGAAAATGATTTCCACAATAATGTTATCTTTCCACGTGGTCGTCCAATTCTGTATTGCCCGGTTAACCGCGGCCGAGGCAAGACTGCACGAACAGATTTGTGGAGACACAGCAGGGAACATTTTACTGTTAATGTCAATTGCGATAATCCTTACAGTTTGTAAACAAGCTTAGAGTGTGAGCAGAATAAAATAAAAATGTGTTCATTAAAAAAAATGATGATGTTTAACAATTGGCCTACTGGAAGAAAACATTCAACGGGTAAACATCGTGTTTGCTGAACCGGTCTTCGTGTAGACCAGTTTTTCCCAAACCTGTCCTCAGGACCCTCCGCCTCGCCAGGTTTGCAGGATATGTGAAGCACAGCACAGGTGATATGATTTGCTGCTCAGTGATAGCAGGATTCTGTCTGCATTTCCCTAAGGTGATCTGCAAAATCTGGCCTGGTTGAGGGTCCCGAGGACAGGTTTGGGAAACAAGGTGTAGACCTTGAGCTCCCAGAATTTGCTTTTGGGGGATTATTTCACAAGTCGCAAATTTTATTTTATTTATTATTATTATCCTTTATTTAAATAGCGCCACATATTACGCAGCACTTTACAAGTTCGGTGTACCATGGGTTGATACATTGGAATACCACACATGGATGATATGGCCTGATTCAGGGGGTCCCTGTTCCCAAGGGAACTTACAATCTATGAGATGTACAAGTATTTTGTGAGGTCAGCGCATCCATATCGTTAGGAGTCGTGCCCAAGGACACTCGCTGGTAGCGTCTTCTGCATGAGATTGAGTCTACTTTCCATGACTGTAGAGCAGCGACCTGGTGGTTAGGTTGAATCTGCTTCTCGTAAAGTCGAGACTTCTCCACAGTTGCATTGGAGGGATGTGCTGAATGGGATTTGACTGGTTTCCTCATGGTCGAAGGGTAGAGACGTTACCACTGGACTCCACACCCGATTTTGTGTAGGCAAGTATGTACCGTTAGGTGTCTTGCCCAAGGACACTTACTGGAGAGATGCTCTGGCCGGGATTCGAACCTGGGTCTCCACGGATATAGAGAAGTGATGTTACCTCTACTCCATCCAGCCGGCATCAAAATATCACATCAAGTAATTGATATATTAATAACTGCAACTTTATTAAATAATGCATCGGAGATGTCACCTTGTATTGGCTCCCTCTTGTTTCCGATTCAGGGTTGCCCTTTCTGGTCTAAGACAATATAGACAAGATATGTCCCGGGGCCCAGTGACTCACGGAGCCCTGGCCAAAACGTGTGAACGTTGTTGAAGTGCCAGAGACATAAGGATCCCCCATGTCACCCAGGACTGGCCCACGAAGATATCAACAGGTTTTCCAGTGGGTTGCAGTATTTGGGACCGGTAAGAGGACTCAGACTCATCACTGAGGGCGTGATTCATATGGTCTGCAGCAGGTTGAGGTGCAGATCATTAGGGAACATGTTTTACCCCATACAGGAGGGTAAGAGTTTACTGAAATGGGCAGCTGATGTTAGAGGGGGCCCCTTCCAATGCTTTAGTAAGGGGCACCAAGCATTCTGATGGCAGCCTGGGTAACAATCAACGACGTTTCGACCCTAAACAGGTCTTTGTCAACTCCATGTGAAGACCCCCCCCCCCAGATGTAGTCAGATGTTTGGTGCATTGGCCAGAATTGTTTGAACACTAGTTCCTTGCTACACTTGGGTGGACACTCATATTTCCGTACATATTGCCATGTGTGTGTCTTTGACCTTTTGTTATTGTTACGGCTCTTGGGTTACAACGCGTTGATCCACCTGCATTCAGAGGCGCAAGGCAATGTTTGTGTGTTGATGTATGAACTATCGCTAGCAAAAATGTTTAACTTGCAAAATCGAGTTTTTGTTTAAGAAGTCAAAGTACACTACACAAAGAAAATCAATGCCGGATTGGGTTTGGAGTTTGGTATATGAAAGGCCAACGCACTCAATGGCTAAACGACAAGTACATAAAGCGCAAGATTGATCACCCAATGTCATGTCGAAATTGGTGCAATTCTCCCAATCATTAACGAAAATGTCCGTTTCTGTTTACCTTTTTGCTAAATGATAACCGTTTTCAAGTTGAATCTCCTGATTAAAGAGCGAAAGAAACAAGACCTTGATTGTTCTGGAAAGGTTATAGATGCTGATTTGACATAAAAACCCTTTGGCTGCCGGAGGGATGAGCTGTTTGGAGCTAAATAATCGTCTTTCAAACAAATAGCAGCGAGGAAGCCAGGACGTTCTAAAAATAATAAGCCTGTTGCAATGCAGCAATAGAGGCAGCGATAAATATATTCGATACAGAATCGAGCAGCAGACTAACTCCACTGAAACAACATACATTTTCCATAACATCATGTTCAAAGAACATCTTCTAACCACTGCTCCAACGATAGAAATAGAGAAACCGATTGTGACATGCGATAATAGTCAATTGGCTCATCTAGCCTTGCCACTTCCTATCCAATCGCACAGACTTTCTTCTTGATTTTGTTTCATGTTAAGGATAATAGTATATATATATTTTTAGTTTTAAAGGGACAGTCTATACTCAGCCTAACCACTTTACAGTTATAAAGTGGCTAGAATGTCAGGAGTGCCCCCCCCCATTTCTCCCCCCTTCCAGCTGCCCCAATCTGGAGAAAATACTAGGTGAAGTGAAGGATTTTCCTCCACTCCACCCGGCATCACCAGCAGCCGGGACTTTTTAATGTCCCGGCTGCCTTACACCAGCTTTGTGAAGTTGGCACCCCATGTTTGTAAAACCTGAATAAAAATATACAATTCGTTTGTGCTGCAAAAATGAACGTTTGTGCCGGTTTGGTTTTGAAGTTATTGCACATTTAATTTTAGATTCTGTGACTGCAAGCCCCGCCCACTTTGCACCCCATGTTATTACATTTTATAAACAAATAGACCACATGTTTGTGCTTGTTTGTGCTGCAAAAATTAACGTTTGTGACGGTTTGTTTCAGAGATATTGTGCATTAAAGTTGATGAAGCCCCGCCCACTTTGCACCCCATATTATTACATTTTAAAAACAAATATACCATTTGTTTGAGCTAATCTCGCCCCGCAGTTTTCCCCCTACCGCCCCTGTTTTAACGGGGGATTACAATGCAGGCGCAAAAAATGCTGCCTGCATTGTTTGTGGCCGCTAAGCGCAGCCGCGCGCATCCTCTCAATGGAGTCCATGGGACTTTGTAATACCAGCGCTGATTAACACTTTGCGCTCCCCCATGTTAAGTACAGGGAGCGCAAAGTGCAATAAGCTCGCGCTGAGAAGTGCAAGGTGCCAAACGCAAATGGTTTTTTAACCCGTTTGCGTTTGGATTGTAATATGCGGTAAATACCGCAGCAAAGGTTAATGCTCACGCAAGTGAGCGTCAACGTTTGCGTTAGGAATATAATAGTTAATAACATGGGGTGCAAAGTGGGCGGGGCTTCATCAACTTTAATGCACAATATCTCTGAAACCAAACCGACACAAACGTTCATTTTTGCAGCACAAACCAGCACAAACGTAGCACAAACAAATGGTATATTTGTTTTTAAAATTTAATAACATGGGGTGCAAAGTGGGCGGGGCTTGCAGTCACATAATCTAAAATTAAATGTGCAATAACTTCAAAACCAAACTGGCACAAACGTTCATTTTTGCAGCACAAACGTATGGTATATTTTTATTCAGGTTTTACAAACATGGGGTGCCAACTTCACACAGCTCCTTACACCATATCAGTCACTAGTGGCGTCGAAACGCAGAGAGCATGCCGACCTCAACCTCTATGAGACCAGTTGTTGTAGCGAGCGTCTGAGAGAGGAAGCTAATGGATCAGATCTCTGCTTGCGGAGCTCCAATCCATCTTCTGTGCAGGCGCTACGGAACTTGACTACGTAAAGTGCGCACGTCCCGTAGCTACCTCGGCACCTTGCCCCGGAACGCAGCACTAACCACTGGGATACTCGAGGTTGCGCTTCTGCAGGACTCCATGGAAGCTTGCGCGTCTGAGCCACAATCTCACTCGCGAGATCATAACTCGGAGTGATCATGGAGGGAGACTGGGAACTATTTGTTCCAGTTTCACTCTGCTCGCAGCCAGGAGAAGCGGCCGATCGGGCCACCGTTCCCACGGTGGGATGAGAAGTTAGTATCGGTTTTATGGGGGGGGGTTTAGGGGATGCTATATGATTTTGCAAAAGCGGAATCATTTAGCAGCAGCTTTTAGGAGTAGCTACATTTTTGGTTTGTGCGTCACTGCGGTAATTAGAGCTAGCACTATGTAACACCTTACTTATCTGTACGCTAATTACTGATTGCGCCCCCCATGTTAAGTATAGGATGCGCAAAGTGCAGTAAGTTAGCAGAAGCTGGCGCAATCACTGATGTGCTAAGTGATTTTTTTTACGGGTTTAGCATTAGGAAGGTAATATGGGGCATGTGTTAAAGTCACTTATCATGGTGCTTACACTTACTCATCCGAACCCTACAGTCAGCGTTCACTAGGGAATAGGGGTACAGTATATGTTTCTTGCGTTTGTAACATTCCCTCCATTTTCGGTAAAGCTGTTTGGGACTGGACTTTGTAACCAGCCAATACGGAGACAGGACGCTTAGATATTCATAATTCAAACCCTTTACTGAAAAGACGGTGTAATGTTTATTTACGTAAAGTTGTCAAAGCTTTCCACAGTATTGGATTATTCCCTCACAATTGGATTGTGTTTTGTCTCCTAGTGTGCACTCCTTGGAGGGTCCTCCCTGAAGCTGCTACCTTTCCCCTCAAGCCCTGCTGTGTTCCCTGTGTTTCCCCTGTCTCAAGCTATAAGCCATCTCCACTGTCCCTCCATCATCAAGTCTCCTCCAGTGTCCCTCCATCAGCAAGTCTCCTCCAGTGTCATACATCCTCAAGTCTCCTCCAGTGTCCCTCCATCAGCAAGTCTCCTCCAGTGTCCTGCATCCTCAAGTTTCCTCCACTGTCCCTCCATCAGCAAGTCTCCTCCAGTGTCCTGCATCCTCAAGTCTCCTCCAGTGTCCTGCATCCTTAAGTCTCCTCCAGTGTCCCTCCATCAGGATGGAAGTCTCCTCCAGTGTCCCTCCATCAGCAAGTCTCCTCCAGTGTCCTGCATCCTCAAGTCTCCTCCAGTGTCCTGCATCCTCAAGTCTCCTCCAGTGTCCTGCATCCTCAAGTCTCCTCCAGTGTCCTGCATCCTCAAGTCTTCTCCAGTGTCCTGCATCCTCAAGTCTCCTCCAGTGTCCTCCATCAGCAAGTCTCTACCAGTGTCCTGCACAATCAAGTCTCCTTCAGTGTCCTGCATCCTCAAGTCTCCAGTGTCCCTGCTCCAAGTCTCCTATCAGCCCTCTTCCTGTCGTGCCTGTTTTATGTCTTCAGTAAGTTTCCTGCCGTGTTTCACTCAGTGTTTCCCTGTATCTTGATTCCCCTTCTGGCCATATCCCTCGAGTCAGCAATATTCCTGTCTTGCCCCTCTCCAGTGCTTTCTTTGTATTTATATCCAATGAACCCTGTTGCACTATCATTCTGGTCTCCTTACCATTTGTATCGCTACATCCTGAGCTCAAATCCTCCACGTGCCGTGACACCTGTGAACCCCTACACCAGGGTGGAGCTCCCTAGGTGCGGTGCTTCAGCAATACCAGTTCTTGGTGTGTGCGCTCCCTACAAATCTCCTGCTGTGACCCCTTAAACCCTTCTGCCCTGTTCCTGCTCATCCTAATCTGCCTTCCACAGCCTCCATCCGTGTTCCTGCCAGCCACACATCAGTGTTCCTGCTCAGTCTCATATTTATTTAATGAATTCACCGCACGGTCGGCAAACTGGAACCGACGAAGTGCTCCGAGCGAGAAAGCACCAAAATTCCACTGAAACTTTGTTGCTTTCTGAAATTCTGAATAAACCTTTATGAGTAGAACGTCCCTTTAACCTGCCTGGCGGTATTCCTGAGTGTGACTCGGGGTTAAATTTCACTACCGCAAGTGGTAACCCTGAGCCACACTCGGGTTGTATACTCACCGTATCCTTCGCGCCCTCGCAGTCCCCCGCAGTCACCGCAGTGTGATCGCGACGGCCAGCGACTTTGCTTTCTGGTTCCGCTCCCTGCGAGCCACGCGACGCAGGGGGGCGGGACCAGGCGGCAAATTTGAAAACTGCGAGAAAAAAAAATTGCAACTGTAACAAATACTGTATAATCTAAACAGTCCCATATTTCACTGGTGCTTGCCCAGATCCAACTGATGAAGCTGGGCAAGCACCAGCGAAGGCCCTATTACATTTTAGAAACGATTTGTATGTGCTTTTTACTTCTGTAAAGCTGCTTTGATGAGAATAAATCCTCTATTATATTGCACCCTTGGTTTGATTATATTATTGAATATAATTTATTTGCATTATTTTTGGGATAATAAATTATTATTTCTTGTTTCAAACTTAATCTGACTCCATGTGTTTACTAGACTCTTGTTTGCACGGATTTCAGTGAGTTATTACTAATTATTACAGGCTTACTTTATAAAACAACACATTTCCTTTCCAAAAAAATTGAAATGCTTTTAGACACAAAATTTTGAACAAATTAGACCGTCAGGGATGTTAAGTAAAACCTCCAGTCTATGAAGGAAAGGAAGGTGGTTGACGAATAAACCCTTTCTTGTAAAATCGAATGTTTAATAAATTCAATAGAATTTGCCAGTAATTCAGCAACCACCTGGGCACCACAGGAACGGCTTTCAAAGTTTGGGGGGGGGGACATACTGCATTGCATTTGTGTTAACTTGAGAAACTCAACAGGAAATGCACAGTGGAGCTGTAGAGTGGTGGTTACTGTACTCCTGGAGCCACAATCGTAAGATCGCAAGAGATTGCTTGGAATGACTCATTACAATTGGTTTGTAACTGCTATTAAAGCCAATTGAAAACCATAGAAAAAGAGTAAATATGGCTGAGGAAGATGTGACTCCTCCACAGTTGAATACGGACCTACTTGTGGTCTGTACCACCAAGGAGTATAACCTAAACATATGAGTAGTTACACATTTTGACTTTTACTCGGCTGCAATTTGAATTTCCTCAAAGAACTCGTCGAATTAGAAAATCTAGGAGATGGGAACAGAAAAGGGTTTTTAGAGACCTGGTTAAATATCGGTCCGTGGATGATACCCCATCCTGTGACTTCTTTCCTCGTGTCGTTCGTAGTGCATCAACAGAAAGCAGTAGATCATCACCTAACGTTCAGCAAGAGATACAAGGGTATGTTTTTTTCATTTTGTCACATTTTACTTTTTTTTAAACTTTGAGAGGCGCTTTTGCATAAAATCCCTTTAAAGCAGGTTTTTGGAACGAATACATTTTTTGGAGCTCTCTATTATTATTCTTTATTTATTTATTGTTCTTTATTTATAAAGCGCCGGCATATTCCGCAGCGCTGTATTAAATAATAAGTGATGTGGAATTGCTTGATATTCCTCAGCCGTCACTATAGAGGTTATTCAATACGAGCCAAACCTGCCATCGAATTTCCCCGTACGGTGCAATTTCCTGGAGATTTGGCTATACACAAAGCTGGCAATTCGCCAAATACTGGCGAATTGACAGCGAAATACGGTGCAGTTCACCCCAGATTGGCGCAATTGGGGGCCTTAAGGCAGCAGGGAAATTTTCCCATAGAGAAGTAATGCTTAATCTATTTAGAGAACGCCGAACTGCATCGAAATTTTGGTAAAATGCCCTGATTTTCAGTGCTTCAGTTCAATGTGTCTAAATAGGCTAATCACATAGTATTCAATGTTCAAGATCTTACTGGTTTTGTTCATTTTTTTATTCAGCCGTTTATTCTTTTCATTTGCAGCAAAAAGCTTTTTTATTTCTTTTTTAGAATTTTTTAAAGTTCATTTATGGTTTTCTTTGAGATTTTTGATTTCCATCTCTTTTTAATGGCGTTGTTTTTTTCTAATTCTGTAACAGACCATTTTATTCTTTTCTATGGGACCATTTTTATTATTTCTATGTATTTTCATGCTTTTGTTTTAAGCTCGTTTTTAAAATTGCATCGTTCCGTTTTTTTTTTTTTTACCAGTTCGGCAGCGATCGTCGGAGGTGGCTTTTGGTGGATCCATTTTGGCACACTTCGGGGACTCTGTGGTGAATGCTGAATTCACCACTGGGTCGGCGAACTGATATCACCGAAGCGCACCGAATGAGAGAGCACCGAAATGTTTGTGATTAACCCCTTATATTTATGCTTCCCATGCAAAGAATACAAAGTATAGGAGGGCTACAATGATCAACCACAACCTTAAACCCACTGACAGGTGAAGTGAATAACATTGATTATATGGTTGCATTGGCGCCTGTCACAGGGCCGATATATTAAGCAGCAACTGAACAGTCCGTTCTTTAATTTCATGTGTTTGAAGAAGGAAAAATGGGCGAAAAAGATCTGAGTGACGGTGACAAGGGCCAAATAGTGACAGCCAGGTCACAGCATCTCCAAAAAGGCACGTCTTGTGGGGTGTTCCTGGTATGCAGTGGTTAGTACCTATCAAAGTGTTGCAAGAAAGGACAACTGGTGAACCGGCGTCTGGGTCATTGGTGCCCAATGCTCATTGATGCACGTGATGATGAGTGAAGGTGAGCCCGTCTGGTCCAATCACACAGAAGAGCTACTGTAGCCCAAATTGCTGAAAAACCTAATGCTGACCATGATAGACACACGTGACACGCAACACCTACCAAGAGATTGCTGCAGTCAATGTACACCCTATCATGTTTATGTTGTTCCCTGATGGCAGTGGCTTCTTTCAGCAGGATAATGCCCAGCCACACTGCAAAACCTGCTCAGGAATGGTTTGAGGAACCGCGACTAAGATTTCAAGGTGTTGCCTCAGCATCCAAATTCCCCAGATCTCAATCCAATTGAGCATCTTTGGGATGTGCTGGAACAACAGATCAGATCCATGGAGGCCCACCTCGCAACTTGCAAGACTTAAAGGATCTGCTGCTAGTCTCTTGGTGCCAGATACCACAGGAAACGTTCAGAGTAGGGCCGGCCCGTCCATGGGGCCAGATGGTGCCATGGCTCCAGGCAGCACTTTGCCAGGGGCAGCATTTTGAGCCACAACTAGGCACATCGCACCACTGTGATACGCTCATACGCACCGCACATTATTGTGAGTTTTATTCCTGTGGGGCACTCTGTGATACGCTCATATGCACTGCACATTACTGTGAGTTTTATTCCTGTGGGGCACTCTGTGATACGCTCATATGCACTGCACATTACTGTGAGTTTTATCGCTGTGGTGCTATGTGATATGCTCATACACAGCACACATTACTGTGAGTTTTATCGCTGTGGAGCTCTGATACGCTCATACACACTGCACATTACTGTGAGTTTTATCGCTGTGGAGCTCTGATACGCTCATACACACTGCACATTACTGTGAGTTTTATCGATGTGGAGCTCTAATACGCTCATACACACTGCACATTACTGTGAGTTTTATCGCTGTGGAGCTCTGATACGCTCATACACACTGCACATTACTGTGAGTTTTATTCCTGTGGATTCTGTGATACGCTCATAAACGATGCACTACTGAGTTTTATTGCTGTACAGCTCTGAGATATGCACATAAACACCGCACATTACTGTGTTTTATTGCTGTACAGCTCTGTGATATGCTCATACAAAACACACATTACTGTGAGTTTTATTCCTGTGCGGCAATGTGATACATTCATACGTACTGCACATTGCTGTGAGTTTTATTGCTGTGGAGCTCTGTGATATACTCATACACACTGCACATTACTGTGAGTTTTAATGCTGTGCTGCTCTGTGATACGCTCATACACACAGCACATTGAGTTTTATTGCTGTGGAACTCTGTGATATGCTCATACATGGTGCATGTGTTTTTTGGGGGGTTTGGGGGGGCAGCATTTCATCCTTGATCCCAGGCAGCACAGTGTCTTGGGCTGGCCCTTCAGAGGTTTTCCGGTGTCCGTGCTTCAACACACTATAGCTGGTTTATAGCATGAGGGGGGGGCTACATGATATTAGGCAGGTGATTTTAATGTTGTGGCTGACCAGTGTGTGTATATAAACACATACAGTCCACCTATAACATACTAAGCTCTGTAATTCATTATTTGTTCTCTTTGGTTACTAACTAGAACAATCTTCGTGGTTTTCAGCCTATCCCCTAAGGGCTCTATTAACTGCTTCGCGCAAAAACGCACGCGCAGCACTATTTTTTTTGCGCGCACCGTTAAACATTAACGCGCGTAAATTAACGCTGGTATTAAATTCCGAGCGCATATTTTCATCCGTCAAAAAATAACTTACGCGAAAAACCGCGCGTGCATTAACGCTGCTCGCAGTAATCGGTGGGCGGACTGTTTTTTTCACGCGATTCAGCCAATCAGAATTCAGAACCACAATTGTCTCCAGTTCAGTTTTTGCGCCTGTCAAAATCAATCTGAGTATATATGCTGCAGCAATAATAAAACCACGCACAACCTCTCAATTTTATTGTTTGGGTATGTGTAGAATGTGTAACTATACTGTGCTGGTTATTTTTTCGTGCTGGTGTATTTGGTTTCGGCCAGGACGTTCAGATTTACCATTAACACCAGCTTTTCAAAGACGTTAAAATTATGCGCGCAAACGTTGTCTGTTAAAATTTGCGCTAAGCTTGTAATACCATCCGCGCAAAGTACATTACGCTCGCAAAGGGTTCGCGCAGGTTCACCCGCGGTAGACGTTAACGTGCATTTTTTGCGCGGACATTGTAATACAACGTTCTGCGCAAAGGGTTTTTCCCCTCGCGTTAAAGCGTTTTTGCGCACGCGTTAACGTTTGCGCAAAGTATTTAATAGAGCCCTAAAAGGGCTAAATGGCTCATTACGTGGCTAATTAGAGAGGAGGATAAGTTTACCCTCAGTGAAAATGGTTATATAATGTTGACATTTTCTATTTCACGCGAATAGAGAATGTCTGTTTCTGGGCAAAAAAATTAACGAGTTAATTTTTAATACAGTGATATCGGTGTATACAAACAGAATTCAAGAACTCTGAAAATCCTATTTATTGTATTTTATGTAGTGGAGTAGCTGTGCACTGGAGTAGTAGTGCACAGAGGAAGAGGAGTGCTTACATCTTATCTGTAAAGAAAAAAAACAACTTTACATTTCTTTATAAACTGGAAAGGGATCTCTTTATTGTGATCATAAAATGTATGTATACTTACAGCTGCGCTATTTACTCTAGCCCTAGCTTTGACCCTATTAAACTAATTGTGTGGTCGGTCCTTATGAATTTGAGGGATATATATAAAAAAAACACACCTGTCTATGCTTATAGAATATATAATCTAGTTCTATATTACTTAAGGCTGGGGTCAGACTAGCGCATTTTTAATGTGCGTTTAGGAGCACTTAATCACGGCCGCAGTAGTAGCAAATGATGGGCAATTTATTTATTAATAAAGGATTTTACCAGGAAGGATACATTGAGATTTCTCTCGTTTTCAAGTATGTCCTGGGTTCAAGAACATTGAAGTGTTATAGAAATACAAAGTAATAAATGCAAGATATTAAAAACACAAATATACAGATTAACAGAAAATAAATATGTAGGAAATAGTCATTATGTTACATGTTTACAGGTGCATTCTGTATTGAGGTATGTTAATAGGGAGCTCGAGTGACTTTAGACTGGGGGAAGATTTGATGGTGTCTGGGAGGTTATTCCATAATTGTGGTGCTCTGTAGGAAAATGAGGATCGAGCCACTGTCTTTTTGTATTGTGATATTGCAAGTAAGGTGCTGGTCCTGGAAATGGTGGGTCATGTAGTTACATTGTAGCACAAAGCGGCAGAATGAGTTATACAATGTAGTAAGTTTCTGAAGATGTGTTAGCGGGGCGGCTGCGTACACTACATCTCCGTATTACGGCCAATATACAAAGTACGGCCGCACGAAAGTTCGGCCGCGCAACGCAAGTGGAAAATGAACGCATTTTTTCAAGAAAGCAGAACCGCTAGTACTGACTTACAGAGTGCGCTGCGTCCGCATAGCGGCGTGTGTGCGTGATTAGGAGACGTCAGACGCTGCTAATGTCCAGCCTACATAACATCCAGACCCAAAAAAGTGTTTTATTGACGATCCATAAAAAAATCACGCACAAAAATGCACGTCGTGTGACTGTTTTCGCGCATTCCATGAAAAAATACGTAATGCATTCGGACTCACTTTTTGACTGTCACTGCGAATAATGCGTTTGTTTGACCCTAGCCTCAATATCTACCATACAGTTGTGTTCAAAATTATTCAACCCCCACTGAAATTGAGTGTTTTGGCCAGTTTTACATTGATTTTGATCATTCAGTCATCTTGCTTACAATTAAATCAAAGAGGCACGTGTAGGTCAGACAAATATAACATAACATTTATAATGAAATAACCACAAATGTCTTTTCTGTGCTCACATCATTATCAGTTTTATTCAACCCCCAAGTGACATTCAATCTTAGTACTTAGCTTTTAAACGTGAAGCATAGCTTGACACAAGTGTCTTGCAGCGATCTACGGGTATCTTCGCCCATTCGTCATGGGCAAAAGCCTCCAGTTCAGTCACATTCTTAGGCTTGCCCACTGCAACTGCTTTCTTTAAGTCCCACCAGAGGTTCTCAATCGGATTTAAGTCAGGTGACTGCGATGGCCACTCCAAAATGTTCCAGCCTTTAATCTGCAACCATGCTCTAGTGGACTTGGAGGTATGCTTGGGATCATTGTCTTGTTGAAAGGTCCAACGTCTCCCAAGCCTCAGGTTTGTGACGGACTGCATCACATTGTCATCCAATATCTCCTGGTACTGAAGAGAATTCATGGTACCTTGCACACGCTGAAGCTTCCCTGTACCTGCAGAAGCAAAACAGCCCCAAAGCATGATTGACCCCCCGCCATGCTTCACAGTAGGCAAGGTGTTCTTTTCTTCATAGGCCTTGTTCTTCCTCCTCCAAACATAGCGTTGATCCATGGGCCCAAACAGTTCTAATTTTGTTTCATCAGTCCACAGAACACTATCCCAAAACTTCTGTGGTTTGTCCACATGACTTTTGGCATACTGCAGTCGACTCTTCTTATTCTTTGGAGACAGCAAGGGGGTGCGCCTGGGAGTTCTGGCATGGAGGCCTTCATTACGCAGTGTGCGCCGTATTGTCTGAGCTGAAACTTCTGTACCCACATCTGACAAATCTTTTCTCAGTTCCTCAGCAGTCACATGGGGACTTTTCTCCACTCTACGCTTCAGGTAGCGCACAGCAGTCGAAGTCAGCATCTTCTTTCTGCCACGACCAGGTAGCGTTTCAACAGTGCCCTTTGCCTTGAATTTGCGAATGATGCTTCCTATGGTCTCTCTTGGTATGTTTAACATCTTTGCAATCTTCTTAAAGCCATTGCCCTTCCTGTGAAGAGTAATCACCTCTTCTCTTGTCTTCCTGGACCATTCTCTTGACTTCACCATGTTTGTAACCACACCAGTAAATGTCTAGAAGGAGCTGAGTATCACAGTCATTTTAAAGCTGCCTAATTGGTGCTTATTATGCTTTATTGCTGCTCCGTGACATCCACAGGTGTTTTCAATACCTGATTGAAAACACTTGAATGAACCTCTGTTCTTCAGAGTGGTAGTCTTTAAGGGGTTGAATAATTGTGTCAATGAAGAATTCACAAAAGAAACATTTACTACTGTATTACAAAACCAATTGATGTCATTTTAGTTGCATATGGTTCTTTAAAAAGTCCTTGTAGGATTTCATTCTGAATACAATTACAAATGTACACTAAATTCCCTAAAACCCTTTACAGCATTGGGGGTTGAATAATTTTGAACACAACTGTATCTAATTTCAATGTCTAATCACTGGCGTGCACAGCCCGTTAAATGCTCTGTGTGTGCACACCCCAATGTATTAATTGAAAACTAAGGTTTAGAAGAGATTTGCACAAAATGCACTTTTTTCATTAGAAATAACAAGCCTGTAATCAAAAAACAGTCAGTTTTTTATGCTATTCATCATGAACCAGATAAAAGGACATAAAAAATGTCAATGTAGGAGGTGAAAAAGGACCTCTACACCCACCCTGATGGTCTGCATGGGCACACCAGGCACACCCCCTGCTCACACCTATGTATCCAATATCCATCTCAAGCTCATATCTGTCTAACAGTCATCTCAAGCTCTTATATCTCTAATATCTATTTGCTTTCATATATAAAATCTATCTCTAGCAGTCAAGAGATATACCTAGATCTTGCTTTCAAATGACAGCTAGAGATATTAGATACGAGAGCTAGAGATATTAGATACGAGAGCTAGAGATCTTAAATGAGAGCTAGAGATCTTAAATGAGAGCTAGAGATCTTAAATGAGAGCTAGAGATCTTAAATGAGAGCTAGAGATCTTAAATGAGAGCTAGAGATCTTAAATGAGAGCTAGAGATATTAGATCCGAGAGCTAGAGATATTAAATGAGAGCTAGAGATATTAGATCCGAGAGCTAGAGATATTAGATCCGAGAGCTAGAGATATTAGATCCGAGAGCTAGAGATATTAGATCCGAGAGCTAGAGATATTAGATCCGAGAGCTAGAGATATTAGATCCGAGAGCTAGAGATATTAGATCCGAGAGCTAGAGATCTTAGATACGAGAGCTAGAGATCTTAAATGAGAGCTAGAGATATTAGATACGAGAGCTAGAGATATTAAATGAGAGGTAGAGATATTAAATGAGAGGTAGAGATATTAAATGAGAGGTAGAGATATTAAATGAGAGGTAGAGATATTAGATACAAGAGCTAGAGATATTAAATGAGAGGCACAGATATTAAATGAGAGGTAGAGATATTAAATGAGAGGTAGAGATATTAGATACAAGAGCTAGAGATATTAAATGAGAGCTAGAGATATTAAATGAGAGGCACAGATATTAAATGAGAGGTAGAGATATTAAATGAGAGCTAGAGATATTAAATGAGAGGCACAGATATTAAATGAGAGGTAGAGATATTAAATGAGAGCTAGAGATATTAAATGAGAGGTAGAGATATTAGATATGAAAGCAAGATATAGTTAGAAATGACACCTTTAGTTATTTGATATTAGATATGGAATATCTATAGCTCCATATCAAATAACTAAAGGTGTCATTTCTAACTACTGTATATCTTGATTTCATATCTAATATCTCTCATCTCTAGCTTTAATATCTCTAGTTCTCATATCTAATACTATGATATTAAATATGAGAGCTAGAGATATTCAATATGAGATCAAGATATAGTTATGACAGCTGGAGGTAGAAATTACACCTAACGATATGAGAGCTAGATATATTGAATATCTAATATCTAGTATTAGATATGAGAACTAGAGAAATATTAAAGCTAGAGATTATATAGATTTGAAAGCAAGATCTAGTTATGACAGCTATAAGTGACAGCTAGAGATAGACATTAGATACCAGAGCTAGAGATATTAAATGAGAGCTAGAGATATTAGATCCGAGAGCTAGAGATATTAGATCCGAGAGCTAGAGATATTAGATCCGAGAGCTAGAGATATTAGATCCGAGAGCTAGAGATATTAGATCCGAGAGCTAGAGATATTAGATCCGAGAGCTAGAGATATTAGATCCGAGAGCTAGAGATCTTAGATACGAGAGCTAGAGATATTAAATGAGAGGTAGAGATATTAATGAGAGGTAGAGATATTAAATGAGAGGTAGAGATATTAATGAGAGGTAGAGATATTAATGAGAGGTAGAGATATTAAATGAGAGCTAGAGATATTAGATACAAGAGCTAGAGATATTAAATGAGAGCACAGATATTAAATGAGAGGCACAGATATTAAATGAGAGGTAGAGATATTAAATGAGAGCTAGAGATATTAAATGAGAGGCACAGATATTAAATGAGAGGTAGAGATATTAAATGAGAGCTAGAGATATTAAATGAGAGGTAGAGATATTAGATATGAAAGCAAGATATAGTTAGAAATGACACCTTTAGTTATTTGATATTAGATATGGAATATCTATAGCTCCATATCAAATAACTAAAGGTGTCATTTCTAACTACTGTATATCTTGATTTCATATCTAATATCTCTCATCTCTAGCTTTAATATCTCTAGTTCTCATATCTAATACTATGATATTAAATATGAGAGCTAGAGATATTCAATATGAGATCAAGATATAGTTATGACAGCTGGAGGTAGAAATTACACCTAACGATATGAGAGCTAGATATATTGAATATCTAATATCTAGTATTAGATATGAGAACTAGAGAAATATTAAAGCTAGAGATTATATAGATTTGAAAGCAAGATCTAGTTATGACAGCTATAAGTGACAGCTAGAGATAGACATTAGATACCAGAGCTAGAGATATTATATATACCTAGGTTATCTATTTCTAGCTGTCATATCCAATATCTCTTATCTTCCATCCATATCTTGCTATACAATATTTCTCATATCCATCTCTTGCTTTCACATCCAATATCTCTACTCCCATCCATCCCTTGCTCTAATATTTCTCTCTAGCTCTCATCTCTAATATAGCTATACCTGTCAGATTTCTCTCAGACTCTAGCTCTCATCTAAATATTTGCTCTCATATCGATCGCTCTTACATGTCCCCAGCTCTCATCTATATCTTGCTTTCATATCTGCGTAATGCCTCTCATATTTATATAATGTCTATCTATTGCAATTGTATCTAACTTCCATATCTAGCTCTTTCTCATATCTATCCTATCCTATATATATATATATATATGTTCCATATGAATAAAATTGATTATTTACTGTGTGTTTATGAAGTGGGGTTATATATTTACAATTAATGTTAAACAATCAAAATAACCAAATTGTCTTTAATCCCATATGCCTAAATGAGAACAGCCACAATGGATACAAAAACGTCTAAAAATATACACAACCTAGATATTCTTAATGTATTTATTATGATTTATGTAAGATATTGCTAAACGATATAGTAGAAATGTACAGAGATAGATATAGGAGCATGAGGTGTTTTTTAGGCTCATGTTTACTTTGATTTTGGTTTTTCTGTTCATCTCAATTCTCAGAAGGCAAAAAAACTTTCATGGAAATGAGATAAGCTCTATAAACTGCACAGGGTTCAATGACTTGACTTTTCTTCCCCCCTTCAATGTTAAAAATTTATCCAGATATCTATTGATCAATAGAGCCAAACTATGAGTCAGAATTACTGTCAGTTACACTGTGTATGATCATCAATTAGTTATTGTGCAATTGATAGCTCTCAGCAGGATATGAGCACACTGTCATGATTTCCCCTAATGTACAAGCAAGGTCAGAAACCAAGGGAGAGGAATACAACAGGACCATCCCTTTGGTGGAAACCTTTGCTCTAAAATTAGTCTGTATATAAAATTCCATTCTATCAGCAATATGATTCACCTTTACCCAATCACCCATCCAAAAATATAAATATATAGCACAGCAGTGACCATTAAATGAGAAATAAACACATTTCATTTTTTTATTATTATTTTGAAGGTTTACCATCAGAAAAAAAATTAAATATATTTCATTTTTTTGGAAATATCTATGTACAAACCCATATAAACAGATCGAGGTATGCAGTCAAAAACATGTACAAAAAAAAATAAAGAAAAAAAAACACAATATATTTTACATATACACAATATACAAAATGTAAGGCAATTTCCAGGTGGCACATTTGGTAACTTTGGTTATATATAGATTGAATTAAAAAATATATATATATATATATGTATTAAAAAGTTGGTATCATAGTCAATGATATATTTTTTTATTCTCTAATAGAAAAACGCATTAAAAAATTATTTTTTTTTCCTCTCCAGTCCTTAGTGCATGGTTTTGCATTAAGAGGGTCTACCTGGATAAAGGTATTGTGGAGCTCATACCCACAAAGCCAATTTGTTTGCTTGATTGCATTTTGTTATATTTATTCAAGTCATTTGACACATTAATAATATAATTAAATACAAAATATTAAGGCATTCATTTGAGCTTCTAAAAATATATATACATTGTAGTCAGAGGTATGTACAAGAATAGATTGTATTTTTCACATTTCCTTACCCCCACAGGGTAGCACTTTTTGGTGTGTGTTTTTTGTGGGTTTTTTGGTAGTCCAGCTTGAAATGAGGTGTCAGCTTTAGAGAGGGAGATGCTCTGAATCCCATCCATCAATAGGAACACTTGTGGAACCCTTTGTCCCCTTCAATGTCCAATTCCTGGTCAGAATCGTCTGAAATGTCAGAGTCCAGGTTCTCCTGGGAGGTGGGAGAAGGGGAGCACTGGGATCCATCTATGGAGGACTCTTTATTGGGATGCTCTGTGTCTGCACAGATCTTTGGTCCCTCCTCGCAGCAATTTTCTAGACTTTCGGTTTCTTCTCTCTTATTTCCCTGGGGGTTCTCCTAAAATAGAAAAATTCAGTTGAGGTTTCAATGAACTGTGTCCCCCACAGTTGCACATCTCCACACTACCCTTTTCTGTAGTAATTCCAATAACCTCACAATGCTTGTTGTTACTGAAACCTCTCAATGTTCCACTTTTGTTACACCCACCTACATGATACTAAATTACTTGCACCTTTTCTTTTGTTTGTTTTTCATGATTATTATCTTGTTTTTGATATATATTTTTAGATTATTAATATTGTATCCTGCATATATAACATTCAGTACAGCTCACACATTTTTATAGTAAGTTGGACTATTATGTTCCATAACTTGATGTTCCATTATGGCAACATCACTTTGCTGTAATAAAAACATAAAGTTAGGTACTTTATGAGCAAGCAGACAGACTTATGCCTCCATGTGCATGGCATACCCATTACATATAGGTTAATCACATATGCATAATAATAGTATTATCATTATTTATTTATATCCATGTTCTTTTTCATGATTCTGCCTTGCATTACTGCAGGGATAAGCAACTTTGGTCCTATAGAGATTTGAAACTACATCTGTGATGCTCAAGTACTCTAAGGCTAGGGTCAGACGAAAGCAGTGTCAACGTGCGTTTAGACGCACGAAAGCACGGCCGTGCTAGCAGCAAATGACGTCCAATGCCGGGTAAGGCTAGGGTCAAACGAAAGCATTTTTACACGCGAACGAAAAAAAGTGCGTCCGAACGAATTGACGTATTTTTTCACGGAATTCGCGAAAACGGTCATACGATGCGCATTTTTCGTGCGTGATTTCTTTCGGATCGTCAATAAAACTCTTTTTGCGTCTGGACGTTATGTAGGCTGGACATTAGCAGCGTCTGACATCTCCTAATCACGCACACACGCTGCTATGCCGCCGCAGCGCACTCTGTACGTCCGTACTAGCGGTTCGGCGTTCTCGAAAAAATGCGTTCGTTTTCCACTTGCGTTGCGCGGCCGGACTTTCGTGCGACCGTACTTCGTATATTGGCCGTCATTGCCCGTCATTTGCTGCTAGTGCGGCCGTGATTAAGTGCGCCAGAACGCACGTTAAAAGTGCGCTGGTCTGACCCCAGCCTTACATACGAAGAACGGCCGCACGAAAGTTCGTCCCCGCAACGCAAGTGGCAAACGAACGCATTTTTTCTAGAACGTCAAACCACTAGTACTGACGTACAGAGTGCGCTGCGTCCGCTAGCGGCGTGTGTGCGTGATTGGGAGACGTCAGACGCTGCTAATGTCCGGCCAACATAACGTCCAGACACAAAAAGGGTTTTATTGATGAGCCGTACAAAATCACGGACGAAACGGCGCATCGTATGACCGCTATCGCGTATTCCGTGAAAAATGCGTCCATTCGTTCGAACGCACTTTTTCACAGACAACGAGAAAAATGCATTAGTCTGACCCTAGCCTTAAGGTTAGCTGAGCCTCATGGGAGATGTAGTTCCAGAATATCTGGAGGACTAAGGCTGCTGACCCTGCATTACTGCCTGGACATTGAATAACAGTCAGCCACCAGAAAACTCGGATGAGGAAAAAAAAAAAAAAAGATTAGCCCCTAACGGATTTAAACGACTTAAAAATGTGGCTTAAAGTTTTAAACTGGGGAAATCAATGGAGGGCTGCGACACCTTAGTTTTATTCATTATGTAGAGGTCGGCAGGGCTGGGTCCTGGATGGACAATATGTTTCACCCCTATTTGGGTTGTGGACCCTTTAAGGGCAACCACAGGGTTAATCTTCCTGTCCAGGAAGAGTTTTAAAGCCAGCAACTCCCAGAGAGGATGGTGGGATTTCAGGAAAAGGAAAGTAATCAGTGGAGGCTGTGTGTTTGTGTTCCAAAAGCAGGAGACGTGCTGTGCCTTGCTGGAGAGGCTTCTACATACTGGGGAAAGGATTCCCTAGGTTTGGGACTGTTTAAAGCGTTGGTGAGCCACTATTATTTCTCTGTTTATTTGTGCTGAAGATCAGGACTTTGCTTTAATTTCGCTGAACCAAAGCGTGTACTTATTATGTTGCCTTTTTGACTGCCCTGAAAGGGTGAATAAAACTGTTTTGTTTGTGAAAGACATTGTGCACGTGCTCTGTGGGCCCCCAAACGTCACAATTAGTATTCCACTTGTATCATTTAGTGAATCAGACCCCACTTATTATAATAATAATTTATAAAGCGCCAGCATATTCTGCAGCGCTGTACAATGGGCACAATATAGACAGGGTTACAATACAGTGAACAAATTTTGACAAACCAGGAGAGGAGGAAACGAGGGCCCTATTCCTGTGGGAACTCACAATCTAGATGGTTTGAGGGTGGAAGCAGGAGGAGAGGACTGCGAGGTGAGAGTGACGGGCTGCAAGGTGAGAGTGACTGGCTGCAAGGTGAGAGTGACTGGCTGCAAGGTGAGAGTGACTGGCTGCAAGGTAAGAGTGACGGACTGGTTGGCACAGTGAGGTGTATTAGTGAGTCGGGTGGTCGGCTTGCCAAAATAGGAAAGTCTTAAGGGAGCGTTTGAAGGAAGGGTAACTAGGGGAAAGTCTAACAGTATGAGGGAGAGCGTTCCAGAGGATGGGGGCTGCGCGTGAGAAATCCTGCAGTCTATCATGGGAAGAGGTGATGCGGGGAGAAGCTAGGCGCAGGTCACTGTTTGATCTTAGGGAGCGGGCTGGAGTGTGTTTGGTGATTAGTGAGGACAGGTAATGGGGAGCTGAGTTAGTGAGAGCTTTGTAGGTCAGGGTAAGGATTTTGAATCTAATTCTGCAGTGGATGGGGAGCCAGTGGAGGGGCTCGCAAAGAGGAGCAACAGAGACAGAGCTGTGGGTGAGGTGGATGAGCCTGGCAGAGGCATTCGGAATGGATTGTAGGGGGGAGTGGTGGGAGAGAGGGAGGCCACTTAATGTAAGGGACTACAGTGCTGTACTTCTAGATTCCGAAGGTTTCAGAAACTGAATGGCTTTGTCAGATAGATATTGAACTATATATATATATATATATTCCAAAGAGTGGCTGCACTCTTAATATTAATAAAATTGTATTTTTAATTTTATAAGTTAAAACATAGTTACTGATGTTTCGGCTCTCTTGGGAGCCCCGATAGATCTAGAGAGGACAGATATATATGAGAGCTATTAGGTGTATATATAGCTGTTATATATATCAGCTCTCTTACAACATGTATAATTATATAGCTATGTAAGTAAAAGTGTGTGTATATATATATATAAATAAAAATCACGAGTATAGCAGTCTGTAGTGATACCTTTTTTATTGGACTAACGTTACATTTAAAGTACAAGCTTTCGAGAGGGATCCTCCCTTCGTCAGGTATAGAAGCTTACTGATCAGAATAGTAGAATTAAACATTGAGACATTCATAGGGCGCACAGTTCAAAGATCTGCAGCCACTGGTCACAGAGGACCCTGCGCTCAAAGAAAAATTCCCACAGCCCCCCTTACTGGCATTCAAGCAACCCCCATACCGGAGGCAAAAACTGGTCCGCAGCAAACTCTCTCAGGAACAGGATGACATACAGAATGGGACCAAACGCTGTAACAAACCCCGCTGCAAACTGTGCCAACATATATGTGACAGCAGCACTGTGCGGCACAACAACGCCACTCACAACATCAAGAGATCATACCTTTGCACGTCGCCAAATGTGGTATATATGTTCCAGTGCATGGCGTGTGATAAGGGCTGCTATATTGGTGAAACCAGCCTTAAACTAAGTCTCAGGATGAACCAGCACAGACACTCCATCAGGAAAACACATATTGTACCCCAGTGGGACATCACTTCACTCTAGCAGGCCACTCCATCCAAAACCTCAGAATTAAAATCCTCAAAAGGCCATTTTAAAGACCACCGGGAACGCAAAACATATGAAATGAAAATGATCACATATTTCAACACTATAAAACAAGGACTTAATGTAGATTCGAGTTTTCTAACCCACTATAATAACGTCACATAATATTCATATTCCTATTTTTCTGTGTCTTCCCCATACTCACTGTTTTGTTTTGTTTTTTTTCGTTCTGTCCTTTCAGATTCCCTTTGAAGTGGACATGATTGCATCAATGTTGCCTTATTTGCCTGAGACAATTAAATGTTCCTTTTTTTTCCTCTCTTTTCCCCTCTGACCATGCCATTTGGCGATGTACAACATCTAACACCCCCAACTGTGCGCCCTATGAATGTCTCAATGTTTAATTCTACTATTCTGATCAGTAAGCTTCTATACCTGACGAAGAGAGGATCCCTCTCGAAAGCTTGTACTTAAAATGTAACATTAGTCCAATAAAAAAGGTATCACTACAGACTGCTATACTCGTGATTTTGGCATCTGGACTAACACGGCCTACCTAATATATATATATATATATATATATATATATATATATCACATACTCATTTAAGTTGTGGTGGAGGGCACAAAATTAGATTAAAAGCATATATATATTAATTATACATTATATATATATCTGAGCAGCTATATATAATGTAAAATCTGATATATATATATATGTGTGTGTTCCTCTTGGATTGTTGCTGGGAGCTCTCGAACTGTGTGTTTAACTTGTATGTATATTTGATGTTCTAGCTCACCCACTGTACAGCGCTACAGACCTTGTTGGCATTTTATAAGGACTTGTAACTTATATATAGCAGTTGGACATCTAACAGCTTGTATAGAGCTGATATATTATACATTAGTAATAGAAATAATGCAAATATTTATATGTTTTCATGAAGGTGAAACTACAGCGTCTCCATACATTAAACATAAAATCCCATAAAATAATTAACTATTAAGGCTAGGGTCAGACGAGCGCAGTGCGAACGCGCGTGCAGGCGCACTTAATCACGGCCGTAGTAGCAGCAAGTGCCAGGCAATGACGGCCAATATACGAAGTACGGTCGCACAAAAGTCCGGCTGCGCAACGCAAGTGGAAAACGAACGCATTTTGTCGAGAACGTAAAACCTCTAGTACGGTCGTACAGAGTGTGCTGCGTCCGCTAGCGGCGTGTGTGCGTGAATTGGAGACGTCAGACACTGCTAATGTCCAGCCAACATAACGTCCAGATGCACAAAGTGTTTTATTGATGATCCGTACAAAATCACGGATGCAAATGCGCATCGTATGACCGCTATCGCGTACTCCGTGAAAAAATGCGTCCATTCGTTCGAACGCACTTTTTCACAGACAACGCGAAAATGCGTTCGTCTGACCCTAGCCTAAAGCTTTTGAAAAGTTCTGGGCATTTTAAAAGAAAATAAATGCTGCTTTTCCTACTGCCTTTAATGTAAAATTATACCCCATGTCTGCCATGACCAGCAGCAGTTACTGGTTACTATGTAGCTTCATCATCATTATTGTTAATATTAAACCTGACTATGAGTCAGTCATAGCTACAGATATTGATCAGAATATTGTCTTTGGATCCTCAGAGAAATGATGCACATGACCTTTCAAATCTATTTAAAGTGCTTCCTATTAAAGGAAACACCAACTCGCCAAGCTATGATGGTATCTTATGGGCAGCTTTCACCCAGTGATTAGGAGAAAACACCCACCAAGGCTGGCATTGATATAAATAATACAACTGACCACAAGCCTGGACCCTCCTGCAGGGATCACCTCTCCATGGAAGAGGAGCATGTTAATGCTTGGACCTGTGTGCTGCTTACACACTGATGGTAGATTATTAGGTGAAAATATATGCAGTCCTCAGTCATTAAAAAGCAGCTGAATACAAGGAATACACAAATGGAGATTTGGATGTGCAGTCCTGCTTTACACCTAATCATCCATCCACTAAACTAGGCATTAGATCTGATTACACTGATGGGATTTATTCTAAAACAATTAACTATGTGACACATCCAACACCTGTATACACCAGAGGGGGGGTGAAAAGCAGAGGAAATTTTAGCTAACATCCATTAGTGTTCTGTTTGTTTTTCCAGGGTTTCTCCTATTGTGCAGGTAAATGGGATTAACCCATCCTGCACAGAGCTCCATTTGGTCGATGTCACTCCTGAAGGGGTTAATGTGCATTCATATTTCCCAGTAGCAGTTCTTCCTTTGCCCATGGTGTGCTTTTTTGATGGCAGTGAATGATCAGGCTGAGTCTGCTTTTTAATGGCCCCTGCAGTGACTTGTTATGATTTTTAATGGGTCCTCTGGTTCCTGGAAGCTTTTAAGAGGAGGGTTGCCTGGGTTCCTGCAATTGGATTCCTATGGGACTGTTTGCTTTACTGATCAAGGTGAAGAGTTTAAACAGTCGCCTAAATGACTTTGGCATACAACCCAGGACAGGTGATCACATTAAAAGATAACTTAATTAAAACCAATGACTCTTTCCATGGAAGCCAAGCTATTTACCTGTTTGAGACGTCTCCATTTAGCCCTTCTGTTCTGGAACCAGGTTTTAACCTGTAAGATAGGGAGATACATTTATTTAATGCATTGATAATGCTGTACAGCACCCATAGGTGCATTCATTCTTCATCACACAATCTTTCTGTGTGTTAATAAACATACACCATCTACAGTATATTATAGTGTATACACACATAATACATTTATAAATAATATATATATATATATATTCTATAAGTCCCCTGAGTTAATAAATACACACAAATACATACATGTGTCGGTATATGTGATCTAACAAATATATCTATATATCTATATATATATATCTGTGTATTTATAAATTTAGTAAGACTCAATGTGTGTATATTATAAAATCTGTGAAACTATATACAAAATAGTATATTTATTAATGTAAGGATATTGTGTGTGTGGACTCATCATCGTTTGGGATACATTGTAGTTTGTTGCAGACTTTGTGAACTACAATTACAAGTATTTATAAAGCGCTAGCAGGTTCCGTAGCGCTGCACAATGGGTGATGCAGAATAACAAATAAACATATAAAACAAACAGAACAGTAAGAGAGAGGAATTAGGTTGTGGAATATCAGTAAGAAAATCTTAAAACCTTTGAAAAGTGTGTGATCTCCCCTTTGGGGGGAGGTGTATAAATATAGATCTATTACAATTCTGTTTGGTGTGTGTGTGTGTGATTAAATCTGTAGATATTCGTGTATTTATAAACTTAGTGAGGCTCTTTATTGTGTATATACATACACACATTATAAATACTTGTAACTGTAACATAAGTACAACAAACGAAACTAATACTCATTAGTGTATTTATTAAGACCCATGGTGAGTGTGTATATATTCTGATCAAATCTGAAATGTATATACTGTACATATATAATATTCTTGTATTTATAAATTGAGTTAAGGGCCCTTTTGTGTATACACACACACACACACTACATAAGTAGTTGTTCTTTGGTGGGTGGTGAAGGGTCGCCTCATGTCTGTCATAGACGTGTGTGTGTGTGTGTATGTGTGTGTCTTTCCACACATTCTGCCCCTTTGCAGCCACAGTCTGCCAGTATAGTCCCAAGCATCCGGAGTGGGTAAACCAGTACCTGTCTTTCACTCAGCTGCAGCATTTTGGCCAGTCTTTTCCTCTCCGGGGGTGACAGATATTTCTGCGTTTCAAACTTTTTCTCCAGCTCAATGGTCTGGTCGTTAGAAAAGCGAACTTGCCCCCCTTTCCTCTTATGCAGGGGTCTCTGAATAAAGGGGCTCCACAAAAGGGGCTTACCTGCAAAAATAAAATGGCAAATAATGAGCTCAGAGGAAACAACATGCAATTATATATATATTAAGCAGATCAATTGTAGTGGAGGGCAAACAAGTGAGAATACATACATACACACATACACATTTAAAATTGTGGTGTAGGGCAAAAAAATTGATTAAAAGCCTCCACACAGCTAATAAAGTTTATTATTGCAGAAGTAAATATACACATCCATATACAGAAGAATATACAGAACACATGTCCACAAATAAGTGAGCAATATTTTTTTTATTCTCTGAAACTGCTTGAAAAAAGTTCAAACAACCAAAACTCACTGTTTAATAAATAAACATGCAGTGACAGGTACAGGGTCACAGGGTTTGTAAAGATCACAACAGAGCACAGTCTCAATTGTAACCTGTGAAATGCTAAAACAGTCTTACTGTATGTGAAAAAGACCCCCACCCCCCAAAAAAATATCTATTTTTCTAAGAGCATTTTCTTTAGTTTAACGATAGGGACATGAAAAGAATCCGGAATGCAACTGATCATCTGTATAAGACATGTCCCATTTACTGTAAAATTAGCTGTTGTGCACAGAACCTGCAGCATCTTCTGACCTGAGAGTGTTACTGCAAGACTCTGGTTACAATGTTTCCAGTGTGAGATACAGAACACAACAAGCAGCTCGGGATATTATTATTATTAATTCCTTTTCGTGCTAACAAAGGAGAAACAAAAGTTACATTTCAAATAATGGCTAAGATAGTATTTGATATATATATAATAATAAGGAGAGATAGATAGATAGATATATATATATATATTAGTAGTAGTAACAGTCACAGAGCTGAATCCATGATCCGCATCACAGATTATATTGTTAAATACCTTCTTTTTCTCTAATATTTTTGCGGTTGATTTAAGGGGGGGGGGCTGTGGGTCACCTCCCTGGTTTTTATGATGAAGAAAAGCTACATGCATCAGAGGTATATGGATAAACTTCCGCCAATGTGTTTCCTGTCGTTTTTTTTAAAAAAAAAAAGCTGGCTTCCTTTTTTTACTGTAATGTGCCCAGCCATGTAATACAAGACAAATGTATGTCCCTCACACAGACACCCAATAACACAGGAGATATCATTAATGAAGACCATGATCAACCAGGGCAAGGGACAAAAATATTAAAAAAAAACATGTGTATATATATATATATATATATATATATATATATATATATTATATATATATATATATACACACACACACACACACACACACCTGAAACTATATTACGGAATATTACAATAAAATATTTTTACAAAATTACAATAAGGATATGTTCTATATAAAATCATTTTGCAATATATAAATAAAAATATATCTTTTCTGAAATACACAGACAGTAAGGCAATTTTTCATATATATTATAATAAGGATATATATAATACAATAAAGGAGCACTCCACACCATTGACTACAGAAAATGATGGAAGAAGGTGGTCATTGGTGGGGAGGGCTCTTTCCTGGTGTTTTGTATTTTATTTTACTATTTTGTATTTCTGTAACAATTTAATGTTCTTGAACCCAGGACATACTGAAAACTAGAGAAATCTCAATGTATCCTTCCTGGTAAAATCCTTTATAAATAAATAAAATAAATGTCTTAGAGAAGATGCACCCGCTTAGTTGAGATTGAGTGCAACCTTTTGCTATTTTGGATTATATAATACAATAAGATATATATATATATATTAAATTATGTAACATAAAAATAAATCATTTCTGTATTACATACACATACATACATACATTCAGAAAGCGGTGAAAACCTTGAGAATGACTGGAGAAGTGAAAATTCTAGGTCAAAATAGTCAAACCAGAAAAAATTCTCCCATTTATCTCACTTTCCAAATTGGCTATTTAGTCTAGAGTGTTCATTCTCCTGCCAATTCTCAAAGTTTTCACCTCTCTCTGAATAACCCTGATAATAAATCATTATTGTAACATAAAAATAAATCATTTCTGTATTATATATACACATACTGACGCAATTTTTCATATATATTATAATAAGGATATATATCAAACAACAAGGTGTGTGTATATGTATAATAAATCATTATTGTAATATATAGAAATAAATAATTTCTGTATTATATACACACAAACTGATACAAGTTTTCATATATATTATAATGTTCTTGAACCCAGGACATACTTAAAAACGAGAGAAATCTCAATGTATTCTTCCTGGTAAAATAATTTGCAAATAAATAATAAGGATATATATAATATAATAAGGGAAATATATATAATAATAAATCATTATTGTAATATCTAAAAATACCTCCTTATGGAAAGATTCCCTTCATATCGTTTCATGATAGAGAATATATATATATTTCTATTCACTGGTGTGATACATATCATGTGTAAATGTCTGTAAATGCCTGGGGGGCCTCAGATAATAAAATGTGTAATCACCAGCCCCATAAAATAATCTGAACGTTTACTGAAGTGAATGATACATTAAAGATAACATGGAGATGAAAGATACAGAGTTATCTCTTCAGCCATTACAGGATATGGCTTTTTTTCTATTTCTCCATCTGGTAGTGTTAGGGATATTAAAAAACCGCACATGTGATGGTTTAATAGCCCCCCCCCCCCCTATGGAGGTGGTAGGCAGAAAGTGCACTGCCTGAAGTGGTTTAGCACTAGCAGCTTGTGCAATACACTGCTTGCGTCAGTTGCAAGGAAACAGCCCTGCAGGGAAAAAAAAATACATATATATAGGAAGCAACTGGTGATTTGAGCCTCAGCCTCATCCCACACAGAGGAAATGAACAATATCAGAAAAACGGATCCTGCCTATCAGAGTCCGAGTGTTTCCTGAATTTGTCTGTATTGAGGATGTCGATAAAATAATCTGTTGTGTGCAAGATTCCCGAGGAAGGGCAGCCAGGAAAACACTTAACAGCTTCAGAGCCCAGATTTACTCCTATCAAGGGCTCAAGGTTTCCTGGATGAAAGGAAAAGAGGGGGGAGAGAGAGGGGTGTCTGTGCCTCTCTGGCAGATCAGATCCAGCCTAAAAATCAACAAGTGCTTTATCTGTTCCCCCCGGTGTCAGACAACTGCTTTGTTCTGCAGCATCCCTTGGGACGGCGCAAAGCAATTGCGCATCGCATATGACGCAAAGTGCGTCTTTGATGGATAGGCAGGACTTGCCAATCAAAGGATGCTTTGAGAGGAGAATGCAGCAGCGGGCAACGTTCTAAGAATGGAACGATCACTTTGGACGCTAAATGGAACGTTGGCGCTGATTGCTCCGCATCTATAGGACCTTGGCAACAGAACTGGGCGCTATGTACAACGCTGGCAGCGCCAGATTACCGCCCGGCAAGACCAGACCCCTTCTGCAGAGCTTTTATTGTAATAGAACATTATGTTGCGGTAATATATTATGATACTATTGGAAGTGACACACTAATAAGATATAATAATTAAGAAATAAATATTGATAAAAAATATTTTTTCTGATGAAGAAAAGCTACATGCATCAGAGGTATATGGATAAACTTCCGCCAATGTGTTTCCTGTCGTTTATTTTAAAAATAAATATTGATAAAATAAATGTATTTATTTATTTATTTTATTTATAAAGTATTTTACCAGGAAGGATACATTGAGATTTCTCTCCTTTTCAAGTATGTCCTGGGTTAAAGAACATGGTTACAGAAATAAAGTAGTAAAATGCAAGATATTAACACAAATCAAATTTACAGATTAACAGAAAATAAATATGTAGGAAATAAAGTCATTATGTTACATGTTTACAGGTGCATTCTGTATTGAGGTATGTTAATAGGGAGCTCGAGTGACTTTAGACTGGGGAAGATTTGATGGGGTCTGGGAGGTTATTCCATAATTGTGTCGCTCTGTAGGAAAATGAGGATCGAGCCACTTTCTTTTTGTATTGTGATATTGCAAGTAAGGTGCAGGTCCTGGATCGGAGGTTATAGGATGAGGGAGCTGCTGGGGGAAGCAGCCTATTCAGGTAGGGTGGCAGCTTCCCAGAAAAGCTCTTAAACACCAGGCTGGAAAGGTGAAGGGTGTGTCTAGAGTCCAGTGACGGCCAGTTTAGCTCTTTTAACATGTCACAATGGTGGGTCATGTAGTTACATTGTAGCACAAAGCAGCAGAATGAGTTATACAATGTAGTAAGTTTAAATGATATTATAAGAAAAAACGATGACACCATGTGCAGAATATACTGTTCGAGTCGCTTAATCGGGTTTTAAGCATCTGGGAATGTCTACAAGTTGTAAAACAGCAGGGAACAACACCTAGAACATTTATTTATTTATATTGGATTTTGCCAGGAAGGATACATTGAGATTTCTCTCGTTTTCAAGTTTGTCCTGGGTTCAGCAGAAATACAAAGTCAGATTAAAATATTAAACCTAAATTCGTGAGATAAAAATAAAAACTACATTTCGGTTATATAATAGATGAATGTTGACACTGAGACTTTGTGTTTATGTATATAAATAAATAGTTACGTCACTTATATAGCTCCAACAGATTTCCTATAGCGCTTTACAAAGCACAGACGTGAGACATGTATACTGTATATATAAATTGTATAGACAAATTATATATAGTGTAGATTTGATTACACATGGAGTCATTATATCATATAGTACACAGAGTCATTATATTATATACTATATTATATAGTACACACGGAGTCACTATATTATATAGCAAACAGTCACTATATTAAATAGTGCACATGGAGTCACTACAGTATATTATACAGTACATATGGAGAATATATATATATTATATATTACACATGGCTTGCAGAAACTATATATAAGCAGTCATACATACATATAAATAATTTGGAGCAAAGTGAGGATTAAAAGAAGCTTCGGATACCGCCGTATTCTTACATAAAACGTTCTATTTTCACATTTTCTGTGTGACTCCTATATAGCATACAACATGATTGCTTAGTGTCCCCCAGATGTAGGGGCAGCATGGTTGTGGTGTTATTAGAGGCCCCCAGTACTGCAGGTTTAATCAGCACTGTACAGCAGCAGCGGCTTCAGCTTGTGGTTTGCTTTGAGATCAAACAGCAGGACTGAAAGGACTTGAAATCAAAACAGCCGCAGAGAAATTTCAATTCCTTTCTGAGCAAATCATCCCATGTACAGGCAGCAACATGGGCAGAATAATAATCACAGGGCTGGCATCCGGTATGACTGGCTGCTGTACATGTATGTGGATGGAGCCTCTTCCACAGGCCCTGACAGAAGCCCAATGCATGTTTGTGTGGAGGAGCAGCCCAGTGTCTAGATTATCCATACATTGAGAGGAGAAGAGTCTATGAACCACTGACTACCTGTCCTCTGTGACTGTCAATCATGGAGTATATATATATATATATACACACATTCATTTCTGTAATGCAATATAGGTTTTAAACCGTGTCTGCATGTGTACATTTTACAAATAGCAGTCTGTATACAATACATATAATACAGGGTCAGCAAGTGTACAATACATATTTATTTATAAAGGATTTTACCAGGAAGGATACATTGAGATTTCTCTCATATAGTGTGATTTCTACAGGAAATATATATTATAGGGTCATCATGTATACACACACATTCTATAAAGCACACAGTGAGTGTCTGTATACAATGTATGGCAGGGAGATATACATAGTGACACTGATGTAAGCTCCCCCCCCCCCATACACCTCTGGCACAGTGCTATGTATTGCGGGGTGTATGTGGGATACAGTGCTATGTATTGCGGGGTGTATGTGGGATACAGTGCTGTGTATAATAGGGTTTATGGGGGCACAGTGCTGTGTATAATAGGGTGTAAGGGGGCACAGTGCTGTGTATATCAGGGTGTATGGGGGCACAGTGCTGTGTATATCAGGGTGTATGGGGGCACAGTGCTGTGTATATCAGGGTGTATGGGGGCACAGTGCTGTGTATATCAGGGTGTAAGGGGGCACAGTGCTGTGTATATCAGGGTGTATGGGGGGCACAGTGCTGTGTATATCAGGGTGTATGGGGGCACAGTGCTGTGTATATCAGGGTGTATGGGGGCACAGTGCTGTGTATATCAGGGTGTATGGGGGGCACAGTGCTGTGTATATCAGGGTGTAAGGGGGCACAGTGCTGTGTATATCAGGGTGTATGGGGGCACAGTGCTGTGTATATCAGGGTGTAAGGGGGCACAGTGCTGTGTATATCAGGGTGTATGGGGGCACAGTGTTGTGTATATCAGGGTGTATGAGGGCACAGTGCTGTGTATATCAGGGTGTATGGGGGCACAGTGCTGTGTATATCAGGGTGTATGGGGGGCACAGTGCTGTGTATATCAGGGTGTATGGGGGCACAGTGCTGTGTATATCAGGGTGTATGGGGGCACAGTGCTGTGCATATCAGGGTGTATGGGGGCACAGTGCTGTGCATATCAGGGTGTATGGGGGCACCGTGCTGTGCATATCAGGGTGTATGGGGGCACAGTGCTGTGTATATCAGGGTGTATGGGGGGCACAGTGCTGTGTATATCAGGGTGTATGGGGGCACAGTGCTGTGTATATCAGGGTGTATGGGGGGCACAGTGCTGTGTATATCAGGGTGTATGGGGGGCACAGTGCTGTGTATATCAGGGTGTATGGGGGCACAGTGCTGTGTATATCAGGGTGTATGGGGCACAGTGCTGTATATCAGGGTGTATGGGGGCACAGTGCTGTATTATATCAGGGTGTATGGGGGCACAGTGCTGTGTATATCAGGGTGTATGGGGGCACAGTGCTGTGTATATCAGGGTGTATGGGGGCACAGTGCTGTGTATATCAGGGTGTATGGGGGCACAGTGCTGTGTATATTGTAGTGGGGCACAGTGCTGTGTATATCAGGGTGTAGGCACAGTGCTGTATATCAGGGGTATGGGGCACAGTGCTGTGTATATCAGGGTGTATGGGGGCACAGTGCTGTGTATATCAGGGTGTATGGGGGCACAGTGCTGTGTATATCAGGGTGTAAGGGGGCACAGTGCTGTGTGTATATCAGGGTGTATGGGGGCACAGTTGTGTATATCAGGGTGTATGGGGGCACAGTGCTGGTGTATATCAGGGTGTATGGGGGCACAGTGCTGTGTATATCAGGGTGTATGGGGGGGCACAGTGCTGTGTATATCAGGGTGTATGGGGGCACAGTGCTGTGTGTATATCAGGGTGTATGGGGGCACAGTGCTGTGCATATCAGGGTGTATGGGGGCACAGTGCTGTGCATATCAGGGTGTATGGGGGCACAGTGCTGTGCATATTGGTGTATGGGGGCACAGTGCTGTGTATATCAGGGTGTATGGGGGCACAGTGCTGTGTATATCAGGGTGTATGGGGGCACAGTGCTGTGTATATCAGGGTGTATGGGGGCACAGTGCTGTGTATATCAGGGTGTATGGGGGCACAGTGCTGTGTATATCAGGGTGTATGGGGGCACAGTGCTGTGTATATCAGGGTGTATGGGGGGCACAGTGCTGTGTATATCAGGGTTATGGGGGCACAGTGCTGTGTATATCAGGGTGTATGGGGGCACAGTGCTGTGTATATCAGGGTGTATGGGGGCACAGTGCTGTGTATATCAGGGTGTATGGGGGCACAGTGCTGTGTATATCAGGGTGTATGGGGGCACAGTGCTGTGTATATCAGGGTGTATGGGGGCACAGTGCTGTGTATATCAGGGTGTGGGGGCACAGTGCTGTGTATATCAGGGTGTATGGGGGCACAGTGCTGTGTATATCAGGGTGTATGGGGGCACAGTGCTGTGTATATCAGGGTGTATGGGGGCACAGTGCTGTGTATATCAGGGTGTATGGGGGCACAGTGCTGTGTATATCAGGGTGTATGGGGAGCCAGTGGAGCCGCAGAGCTGACAATCACACGGGTCACACACGGGGGGGGGCAGGTGATGGGGTTACTCACCCATAGGGTCGTGCCTGATCAGGGCATGGCTGTACTCGCCCAGGGGTCTGGCGGAGAAGGGGTACAGGTGCCCGGGGAAGCCGCCGGCTCCGTAGGAAGCTGCCAGGGCCGCCGCCGGGTGTGTGAATGCCGGGTGTATGGGTGTGGGCTCGTAGACGGGCGCCTTGTAGCTGGTGATGAAGCTGGTGAAGGAGGAGTTGGGTGAGGGCAGGGTGGGCGCCGTCGCTCCGGGCATGGCTGGGCTCCCGTGCGGCACCGCGTTCCTCCCCAGGATGTCTTCGATATAAAAGGGCGTGGGGTGCACGGGCTGCAGCGGGGAGGGCGCGTACAGGGGCAGACCGAGGCTCATGGCAGAGTGGCCGGGGTGCTGCGGCTGGTACTGCATGGCTGCAGCGCTCTCTGCCCGGTTGACATCTACCCGAGCTCGCACCGGCCCTCCATGCCTTTCTATGGGCAGCGGGCACCACCCTCACGCTCCCCATTCACTTCCTGCCCCTGCCCAGGCATCCCGTGATTGGAGGGGAAGTTGGACCCCGCCTCCATTGGCATATCTCAGGAGTAAGCAAGTATCCCAGGGAGCCAATCAGCGAGGAGCAACAATGAGGGAGCAGATGGGGGGCATTTCTGCCTGGCACAGGGGGTGGCACTGCCCGTCTCTCACTATGGGGTTATTATGACATCACCCCTACTTCTTATCACAGCTCGTTCATGATCCTGGCATCACTACTGCTCCTTATCACAGCTCATACAGGATCACCATGACATCACTACTGCTCCTTATCACAGCTCATACAGGATCACCATGGCATCGCAACTGCTCCTTATCACAGCCCACACAGGATCACCATGGCATCAATACTGCTCCTTATCACAGCCCACACAGGATCACCACGGCATCACTACTGCTCCTTATCACAGCTCATACAGGATCACCATGGCATCACTACTGCTCCTTATCACAGTCCACACAGGATCACCATGACATCACTACTGCTCCTTATCACAGCCCACACAGGATCACCATGGCATCATTACTGCCCCTTATCACAGCCCAGGATCACCATGGCATCACTACTGCTCCTTAACACAGCCCACACAGGATCACCATGGCATCACTACTGCTCCTTATCACAGGTTCACAGCCCACACAGGATCACCATGGCATCATTACTGCTCCTTATCACAGTTGATACAGGATCCTGGCATCATCCCTTCTCCTTATCGCAGCTCAAACAGGATCCTGGCATTATTACTACTACTTATCACTGCACATACAGGATCATGCCATCACTGCTACTCCTTAACACAGCTCATATAGATCCTGAC